>VDFB02379558.1:0-38362 GCA_007258455.2 Sequoia sempervirens | reverse complement strand
AGGTGTTGTAGGAGAGGGACACTGATGTCTTTGAGCATGAGGGTTAGACTCTGGGGTTTGTTCTGCCCTAGATGACTCTCCTACCTTCATTTTTATTTTTTCTCTTCTACTAGCAGACCTGGTTTGTACTTTGGTAGAGGGTTCTAGTGTGGAGGCAGCAGGAATAGATGTTGTAGGGGAAAGTGCTGTAGGGATTGCTCTAGGCAGCTATGGAAGTTGCAAACCATTTTGGTTAACAAAGTCTTGCCAAGAAAGGGGAGAGACATCCCTTAGGGATTTTTCAATCAATAGTTTTATGATGGCATGATGGGCAATACAGTTGTCCCTTCCTCTCTGGGTTTCATGGGCACTTTGCTTTAAAAGATTTAACAAAAATTTTGGGACATTAACAGCTAACCCATGCCTCATATGGCTCAATAACTTAAAATGGTAAGAATGTAAATAGGAGAAGCTTCCCTCATAGGTTAAATACCTAATTATGAATGCAGCATACTCCAAATATGGAAAGGGTAGCGACATTCATTTGTAGTCTTGTTTAGAGACCTCCAAAGGTCCATCAGTTGGTACTGTAAATTTTGTCCTAGTAGAAATAACATTTGAAGAGAAATTTTCCCCTGCTACAGGAAGCCTTGTTACTTCAGCAATTCATTCTTCTATTACAACCACTGTCAAACCCCATACTAAAGCTTCCCCTTCTGAAAGAGTTCTTAAAAATTCACCAGTAGCTTCCTCATTGAAAGAATCTAACCTCAAAAAATAGTTTAACCAACCACAATTATTAAATTTTTGCACTGTTTGAGGATTATGTGTTAAGAGCTCATGAGCTATAGGCTCATGTCTTACCAATTGACCATCCATATTTGCAAATTACCTCTGCTAAGTTCTACTTATTTTTGCTTCTTTCAGTTATGCCGTCACTTTCTCTTCTTTTCCAAGAATGACTCGAAAGATAATTACATGTAATGATTATTAAGAACTACTCATATCAAACAATTAATGTTATTTACATAAAACACGCAGCCATATTTGGAAAGTACAAGAAGAATAAAATTATCTTATTAGTTGTGACAGCGACATAAGAAAAGGTTTGAAATGGATTTTCCCTCCCCCTACTTAAAAGTTGACATGTGTCCACACATGGGTGAAAGAATAGGCGAAGCATGGGTGATAAAGACTGATATGCACATAGTAGTTTTTGAATAAATGAAATAAATAAATAATGTGATTAAGAGAAGATATCACGTACCTTTCAATTAATGCTCGTACATGTTGGAAAAATCACAGCACACCATGAAATGATGACTGGAATAAAAACCATGAATGAAGTGGTACGGCAAGATGGATGACATGGAAGAAAAGATAATGAATGGTGGTGATGGATGGAAAATGGAGAATGTGGCATCCTTGAAAAGGAAACCTTTATTATGTGCATGCAACATGGAATTTAAAGAGATTCTGCAAGAGAAAGACCGAAGTCTTTCGTTGTAGGAAGATCAGTGGTTGTATTTGAAACAAACTGCTGCAGAAACTCATCTTTAGATGCTAGCTTATGATACAACCGAAGACGATGCCCATTAACTAGTAGCTTGAATCGAATTGGATCTATTGTAGCCAACTACACTTAGAAACCATTATCAAATACATGTTCTATTTCATAAGGACCAAGCCAATGTGTGTTTAGTGTACCTGGATTTTCTTTGTATCTGAAGTCATAGAGCAGCGCCTAGTCACTGGTAGAGAATTGCTTAGTTCAAATATGATTGTCATGCCATTTCTTTCTTTGTTGTTGGATAGCTTTAGTATGCTATAGGGCATCTTTCCTCATCTCATCCAATGCATTCAGCTATAGGAGGCATTCCTTTTGAGCCTTAGAGATATCAATGCTAAGTTGGAGAGTAGTTCTTAAGGTCTTATGCTCAAATTCAATTAGCAACATGGCAGTATTACCATAGAGTAACTCAAAAGGAGTAAACCCTGTAGTTGTTTTCCATGTTGTCTTATAGGCCTAGACTACTTTAGGAAGACAGCTGCTCCAATCCTTCTTGTGTAATTGGACTGTCTTTGTAAGGATTTCCTGAATTTCTCTGTTGGTAACCTCTGTCTGACCATTGGCTTGAGGGTGATAGGGGCTAGAATTTATGTGCCTGATCTTGTAATCATTTATCAATGCAGTGATTAAGTTGGATGTAAACTGAGCTCTCTAATCAGTAACAAGTTCCCTTGGGACTCTAAACCTTGTAAAAACCTTCTCATACAAGAACTCAACAACTTTATTGTCACAGGCACGTGTCATTTCTTTCACTTCCACCCACTTGGTTACATAATCAGTAAACACCATAATATATGATTTCCCATTAGATGGAGGATCAATAGGCCCAACAAAATCCATGCCCCATTTGTCAAACAAACTAACTACCACTTGTTGATGTAGGGGCATTTCATCAGACCTTGTTGGTCTCCCCATACATTGACATCTATCACATTTCTTGGTGTAGGTTGCTGCATATTTGTGTAGTGTAGGCCAATAGTATCCTATATTAAGCACTTTCATAGTTGTTCTCTTAGCTGTAAAGTGCTCGCCACATGGCTCATCATGACAGGTGTGCAAAATGTCATAGGTTTCATCATCCCTCACACATCTTCTCATGACTTGGTCAGGTCTTGTATAAAATAAACATTCTACAATCCATGAAAAGTTGAAACTTTTCTCAACTGACAATTTCCTTTCCTTTGGTGAGAAGTGTGCTAGAATTTTGTTTTCTACTAAATAATTTGCAATATCTACATACCATGGATTTTTAGCAGCAATAGAAAACAAATGTTTATCAGAGAAGCTATCATCAATTACCTCAGGAGTGTCAAGTGTAGATGTTTGAAGTCTTGACAAGAAATCAACCAATACATTAGCTCGGCCTGGCTTATCAATAACTGTGATATCAAATTCTTGCAACAATAGGAGCCATCTTGCTAATCTACCAAATATGGCAGGGTTATTCATGACGTACCTTATTGATGCATGATCTATATGAACAAATATTTGGTAACCTGTGACATAATGTCGAAACTTGTTCAGGGCATACACAACTACTAGCAATTCTTTCTCTGTGACAATATAGTTTAATTCAGGGCTTTGAATATTTTTGCTAATGAAATATATGGCATGCTCAATGGAATTATCTTTCTATCCTAAAAATGCCCCTATGGCATAATCAGAAGTATTTGTGTGTTTATGAAAGGGAAGAATCCACTTCGGTCCTTAAAGAATAGGTGGCTGAGTAATTAGGTTCTTAAGCTATAGGAAAGACTTGTCACATGCCTCAGTCCAAGTAAATTTAGAATCCTTAGTCAATAAGGCATATAGTGGACTAGCTATCTTGCTAAAATCTTTGATGAATCTTCTATAATATCCAACATGTCCTAGGAAGCTTCTAACATCCTTTTTTTCATAGGTGTTGGCAAAGTTAGAATAACTTATATTTTTGTAGGATCAACCTAGATTCCTACTTGAGAGACATGATGGCCTAAAACAATTCCCTCTTGCATCATTATAAAGCATTTCTCACTATTCAAAGACAAATTTTGCTCCTGACATCTTTTCAACACTTTCCAAATTGGCTAATGCTTTGTCATAAGTAACTCCATAAGTAGTGAAGTCATCCATGTAGATCTCCATAGAATCATGATAAATGTTAGCAAAAAAACTTATCACTTCCCTTTGAAATGTTGTAGGTGCATTACATAGTCCAAAAGGTAAAACATAGTAGGCAAAAGTACCACATGGATTGGTAAGAGTTGTTTTGTCTTGATCTTCAGGGGTGATTCTAATTTGATTATAGCCACTATATCCATCCAAAAATGAGAAATACTTTTTTCCAGATAATGAGTCTAGTACTTGGTCAACAAATGGTAGTGGAAAGTGATCCTTTTTAGTTGCTATATTTAGCTCCCTGTAGTCTACACAAACTCTCAATTTTCCACCTTTTTTAGGGACAATCACCAATGGAGACACCCATTGACTGTCTGAAATTGGATAGATGAAACCAACACCAAACAATTTCTGGAGCTTTTTTTTAACTATTTCCCTAAGTGTTGGATTTATCCTTCTTTGAGGTTGTATAACAGGTGAACAATCTTCCCTAATATAGATCCTATGAGTATAGAGCTGAGGATCAATTCCCTTCATATCTCCATAGTCCCATGCAAAAGCTTTGTGTTGATTTTGCAACATGGTGACTAGGACAGCTTTTTGAGATTGAGGCAACTTATTATTGATGTTCAGAGAGCGGCCTGAAGACACTTCTACTTGCTTGGTAAGATCATTGATGAAGGCTGTTGATAAAGGTGGTGTCTATATTTCATGTGGAAGCAAGGCATGATAAAGTGTAGGAGATTTAGCTGATAGACTCTCAGAATTCATTTGCTGCAGGAAACACTGCTGAAGATAGTTATCTATAGCAAATGGGCTACTCAGATCAGGGTTGGACTACAAAATGTGCAAAAATAGGTCATCCTCACTTTGAAGCTAGGAAAACAGATTAGTTTGTAGCATAATTAGTTGAGCCAATGAATTGACTTCTTCAGTTTCATCTCCCAAATCTAGCCAAATTGGTTGAGACAAGTCTGGCTGAGGCTGGGCAGGTGGATATAAAGCCAATTTCTTTCTTGACTAACCATCATAAATTGTCATGTTTCCTAAATGACATCCTATAAAAGCATCAATTATGGCTAACTATGGTATTCCTAGGATGATAGGATATCCTCCCAAAGTGGCCTTAGTGGACAATATGGTAAAATCTGTTGGGTATTCCAAGACTCAAGGATGACAATAACATCTACCATTCCATTAGGTTTTATAGTGGAACTATCGACGAGCTGTAGGATGGTAGGTGTAGACTGAATGGTTAAGATATTCAAACACTCCATTGTATTCTTAGTCATTACATTGATGGTTGCACCAAGGACAATCAAAAAATTCTTTACTATTTGGCCATTAATATTTATTTGCACCTCAAGACTCCTAGGGTCAGTATATTTTGGAATGACTACCTTCCCTAACATAATATCTGCCAACTATCCTAGAACATGGATAATTTGGGGATCCTTTTTCTTTCTTTCTTGGTTTCTTTAACAGGCCTCCTTAATGGCTTTTCCATAAATTGGGACATCTTTAATGGCTTGAAAAAGGGAGTATTTGAATGTGTACATTCTTCAACTGATCCAAAATATCAAAGGTAGGATCTTCCATAGACTTTGATGTAGTAATTTGCAATCTTCGAGGAAAAGGTGGTTTGGCCTGATGCTGCAGGATAGACTCCTTAGAGACAGTATTTGATATAGGTATATGTTCTACAGGATCAATAGGTTGCTTAGAGGTAGAGTTTGAAATCTTTGTAATTACAGGTGGTTGTGGTTCAGGAAGTGTGGTTCCAGATCAGAGATGGATATAATGAATATTCAAGGCATAAGCTGGATACTGATTGACTTCTACAAAATACATAGGTTGTTGTTGCTATTGCTTATTATTAGGATTTGGCAATGGTTGAGCAGGCATAAGGGTTTGTTTTGGGGGGCCAGTATTTGTTGGAGGTGCTGCAGGAGGTGGCATGAGGGCCTGAGGTTGTGGCTGTTGAAGCTATAGGGAGGTAGGGGATTGGTTTTTCCATTGCTGTGGACGTCTCCATTGAGGATTCTACTGCTAGTTACCTTGGGGTGGAGTCCTTTGTCCTTGTGGCTGCTTCCAACCTCCTTAAGGAGATTGCCATTGAGGACTCTAATAGTTAGGCCAATGTGATTGAGGAGTATTCCAAGGTGGTGATGGGCCATATGTGGGTTTCTACTGGTTATTATAATTAGAATAAGGATTACCAAAAGTCCAAGGATCTTGAGGCATACCTTGTCTTTGAGCCCATGGTCACCTTTGTGCGGCGAAGAATACTTGGTCATCATCACTCTCTACCATTTTAAAGTTAGTAGGTAACTACTTAGCCTCTAGGTTAGCCACCATCTTGCATCTGTAGTCATGTTTCTTTTGTCTGCAATGTGGACAAAATTCCGCCAAAATTGTTTTAGCTTCCTCATGTTTCTTCTGACCTTGCATAGTGTCCAACTGTGTAGCCATATTGTTTATGATATCCTGCTTGAAATCAGACATAAAATTTGTGATCTCCATCTGTGAAAATCCACTAGTAGAGGACTTTCCCACTATGGCTTGATGACCTCTACCCTTCTTAACAATTGCTCGAGAGTAGTTGAGACATATCCTCTTGATATCATCCCAAGGCAGTTGAGTTATATCACCTCCTCCCATTAGGTCAAGGGAATCTATACAAGTATCACTGATTCCCCTTAGAAAAGGTAGTTTTTGAGATTCTTCATTGAGAGTATGGTCTGAACTCTTTTTCAGGGAAAACAAGAATCTTGAGATATAGTCTTCCAGGCTTTCATCCTCCTTTTGTTAAATTTTGCATATATCATCTCCCTTACTACCACTCTTACAATATTCCTTGTATTTCTCAAGAAATTTTGTTTGCATGACTACCCAACTATCGATAACACCCCTTCCAAAACTCATAAACCATCTAAGAGCTCCTTCCTTCAAAGTAGAAAGAAACAACTTCAGCCTGTGAGCATTTGAAGTGTAATCATAACTATGACAGAGGATGTCAAACTCAAACAAGAAAGTGTCTGGGTCCTCTGTAACTAGTCCATAGAACTTGGGAAGCAATGAAGGAATATTTTAAGGTTATCATTATCTTGTTGAGCAATGATGGGGAACTCAAAAGTAGGAGGTTGATTAGGTGGATTTCGTGCCATATTTGCTTGATGGAGTATCAGAGCAAATAGATTTTCTTCTGGTTCTTCATCAACTAGGCCAAATGGCAATTCAACAAACATGTTTTCAACAAATGGATTGATATCTTGGTCTCCTTCTTCCTCAAATAGATTATAAGCTAGTTCAGAATTGTTATCAATGAATGGAAGGTCAGCGAGGAATTTTCCTAGACTGTCTCTTCTTCTATGCATAAAATAGAATGAATGGTGAATTGAAGGAATTTTGAAAATGCTTGAATAACAGACTAAACTACTGCTAACAATGACTTTTGACAAGTTCTTAGCTTGACACCATCCCCGGAAATGGTGCCAAAAATGGTCGTGCCCACGAAAGGATATAAAATTCATGGCAAATCCTAACCTAGGAATTGGAAATTCCAACAAGTGACTAACATCTTCTTATGGTTGTTTATTTACTTTGTCAAACTAGGGAACATATACTTGAAATGGAGCAGCATTGTATGTGCACTAAGAACCGGTTTCAGTCATGATTTACTAGAAATAAATACGTGAAAGGAATTCCACTTATTCTATAGGAATGTAATGCAAAACCTTCTAAACTTAATCAAAGCAAAAACCATAATAACTACAATGAGAAAAAAACTATGAACTGGCCTTATGCTATAGGAACAAACACAGGGATGGATTCCCAATGCTACAGGAACAATATAAGACTGAGTTTGCACTAAAAATTTAGAAACAAAATATAACTTATGATCAACATAAAATAAATGACTAACTAACTAACTACAGATACTTACTAAGTGGGCCCCCTTAGCAAGCATCAACTAATTATGCCAGAATTGGACTTAGAACTTCATCAGCTTTTATTCATAACTCAGAATGATATACATTTTTTGCTCATCTGAAAGCTAACACAAAAATCTATCTCTTATCATAATACTAACTCTTACATGCTATGCTTGCTCACTCATGTAGGAGGAACACTTATTTAAACCAGAAAACAACTAACTACCTAACTCAATAGAGAAAGAAGTGGACATAAATAAATCCTAAAACCGAGGAATAGACTTCTCATAAATGAAAACATATCCGTTCAACATGATCCATAGAATTTAGCATTCCACTCTTTCTAGATTAATGATCATTTAAGTTTCTTCCCAATGACCTAGACATAGAGTCTTCAGTGGAACAACTTCCTCGACCTCGTGCAAAAAGTGGACTTTTCTGTAGGGCCAAGATCCGCTACACTTGACTTGTTCATGCTCCCTTCAACAACCTACGATGCACAAGGCAATAGAGGCAAAAGAAAGCTTGCATGGAAAACAAAACGATCCATTCATTAATCACATATTAAATCTATCCCATTATTCAAAAACCATATGCATTATACTAGTCATTTGGAAGGTCAAACAGGGTAATTAATAAGACACATCGAGATGTTAGGTAGTAGGAATATAGGAATGTATTGCTACAGGATACTACCCAATTTCAGATGAAAAGTCTTTAATCACATAGTTAAAACATCAATTAGCAATAAAAGTAGAGATATTAAAAATACATCATGATACTCAAATTATGAGCGTATCCTGAGCTCATCAAGTGGTATGATGAAATTTTCTACTATCTATTGAACAACAAGTGCCCATCTCAGCTACAAGGAGTACAAAAGTGTGCTCTAAGACTAAAGAGAAATAGCTACATTCTACAAGTATCTATCTTGCACAAGAGAAATAACAAGGGGATCTATCTTATATGCTTTGGAAAAGAAGTAGTTAGAGTACTAAAATATTTTCATGAAAAATTTGGCACTGGCCATAGATCCGGCCCTTCAACTACCCACCAGATTCAGTGGGTTGGGTACTACTAGCTGATGGTGTTTAAGGATGTGCATGATCATGTCAAAACCTATCATATTTTTTATAGCATTTCCACTAGGGAGAGGAACGTTGTTGTCCCATTACAACCAATCTTGGAGGTAAAGTTGTTCACTTAGTCTGGACTCAACTTCATTGGTCCAATAAGCCCACCATCCTTTGCAAGCCATAGGTACATTCTAACCACTTTCAGTTACTGCACTAGATGGAAAGAAGCAATAGCATGTAGGTAATGCACTACTGAAGTTCTTATTAATTTCTTAGAAATCTTTACATTGAATCACTTTGGTTTCCTATTTTCCCTTGTGTATGATAATGGCCCTACCTTCTTGTTCCTTAGTTTTGCTAGTTGGGATTTTGATATAGGATTGAGCTTAAATTTTCTTCTAATAATTACCCTCAGGGAAATGGCCTAGCTGAGTTAACAAATAAAAATTTGATAACTATTTGACAAGAATCCCAAAGACTAGCACACCCAACTGCATTTTTCCCTTTGGAAAAATCAAGCATGCCATAAGGCTACTTATGGTGATTCCCCATTCCATCTCGTCTATGGCCTGGAGCCCATATTGCTCATCCATCTCAAGATCCTCATGCTCTAGCTTCATAACACATACTATGAGGAAGGAGACCATCAAGAATCTTGTTTAGCCAAGTTGTTACATTTAGAAGAATTATGTGACAGAGAAATTGAAAATTTCACAAAAAACCAAGGCTGTGTAAAAATATGGTTCAATCATCGAACCAAAGTAAAAGACATTAAGATAGCTAATTTAGTCCTCTAATAGGACAAAGGGCCCTAAAAAGAAATAGGGACATGAAAAAATCGACAAGCTCTAGCTATGCCCCTTTCAGATTTCAAAATTTTTAGGAGATATTGCCTTTCACATCAAGACACTCACCAGAGAGGATGTCTTGTTGCCTATCAATAGAAAGTACCTCAAAGATTATTTCCTTGCCTGATTTGTTTGAGCTCATCCTTTCTATATAGGTATACATAGTTTAGTCTAGGTTCTTTTTCTTTGTTGCTTCACTTTCACCTCTCTTTTGCTCGCTTTCCTAGCTCTTGTTTATTTGAGGGTGTCTCCTTTGTTCTCAATGTGGTGGCCTTGCTTGGCCTATTAGAAAGCCTATTTTTTTGTCTGCTCCTATTTGTTCTTCGGATAAGTCATCATCCATGACTATTGATATCTGACCGCTCCTGTGAAGCAAGTTTCCTTGATCTCTAACTCTATGTAGGACAGAACCCTTGTTTGAATATTCTAACACTTATCTCAAATCACACACAAAGACACACTTTAAATGTTTTTGAATGGTTGTATGATGGTCATTATGAGGATTGGGCAAGTGATAAAATCCTATGTCTACTCTAGTGACCACTATGATTCCAAACCCACAATAAGCTTTGGCGCTTACATAATTGAGCAAAAGGAAAGTGTACCAAATGAAAATATTCAAGAAAAGAAAAGAAAGAAAGTGTTAAAACAAGCAATTGTGTGGGTGTGTGAGAAAATCCATTTGGGCTATGGATGCCCGGCTAGAAGAAATGTTCATTGGGTCACAACAACAACTCTTTTGAGGCTATGGATTCCTCACAAGTAGTGAAGTAATGTCCAGGATACCTTTGGGGTTAAACAACTTATGTAGCTTGCCTTGACTGATTAACAACTATTTATTATGGTCTCCGAAGGAAGGGAATGAACTCACCTTGCACACACTTCTAGGATATCCTAGGATTCAATTCAACTAAGGATTCCATCTTGCTTTAAGTCCCTAGTTTGCTTATGAAAATTGGATTTTGGTCTTTGAAAATAAAGATTCCAAGTTATGGATGAATCCTTACCCTTAGAATTCTTACGAGCATTCTCCTATTAGATTAACCATTTTTTTTTCCTATAACATAAACACCCCATTCAGAATGGGAAACCCCTCTCCTTTTTCCTTCACTAGGTCACTTTTGGCCTCTAGCTTGTCTTGTGTGCCCCTAATTTTGAGCTTAAAATGGTTAGGAGCCCTAAATTCATCATTCTCAATTGGTGAAAATTCACCCCCCTAAATTTTCTAAGACTTTGAACCTTGCAAGAATTCCCATGTAGGCTTCCCTTGGTTTGTTGCTCTGGCATCCTCCAAGTCTTGTAGGTATGTAGTTGCAGGCTTCCCTTTGTGCGACATTGTCAGCCTTTCCCTATTCAAACTGTGGCTAATCTAGGACATCCACTTGCATGGTGGGTACCATAATCTTCTCTATTTTCATCTCCTTTTCATTCGCCAATGAAAAATCCTTGGGGTCATCTTGCATTGTGTGTCTAGTGCTACCTACCACTGGTTCATTGAGTCTTGTGCCCAACAACTCTTCCAACCATTACACCTGCATTTATTATTAGTCATTAATGAAGTTTTTTCCATAAATAGGTGCTCTAGCCTATCATTTTCACATTCATTGAGTTCAAATTTTTTAAAGAGAAACAACGAACATAGCTCTTGTGCCCACACAAACTCCTAGAGGATCAACAACATGATTATCATCAGCATCTCATTTCTTCTCTAGGTAAGTTTTCCTCTAGCCACTTGGAATGCATCATTTTTTGTAGCTAGGGCTTGTAAAACAATAATTGAACTCTCAAAAGGAATGACTAAGCAATCAAACACCTTCATCATAGTCCACCCAATGTGAACTCCCTCAAAATTTCTTCATAAATTTTTTCAAACAATGCCCCAAGTCAATATAGAATCTTGCCCCATTGGTGCCATTCTTGACAAAGTGTTGACCCCTCTATGGCTTGTAGCATCCTCATCACCACCCTAATGTTAAATTGTTTAGTATAAAATCTAAGTTTGAAAAAATTTGTAGGTCTACTAATGCAAGCAACCTCCATCTCATCGCCATCTCAAATAGCTTACCCTTTCCTGCTTCCTGCATTGTGAGTCCTACCGAAGTTGTCTCGTCCAAGTGCCAAGTGATTAAGCCTTCCTTGTGGGTCATTCCCTATGGGTCACCATCTACTCTTTGTTGTCACCTTAACACCACTCACTAGCAACAAAGTCACTCCACCCACCTACATCATAGACTTTGCAAGCTTCTTCACCATTCCAAGTTCACAAACGAAAATGCAAAGTTAATCCTCCCTTGTGGGACACTCTCTACGGGGGTCTGTCTGTGAACCACCCCACCTCCTTTGTAATTTCTTGACATAAAAGTGACCCCATCTTCCTACACTATGGACTTCACCTAGGCCATTTCTCTCCAATACTTTGACAAAAGGACCAAGTTTGGTGGCCATGTGGACCATTCCTTGTGAGATGTCATCTGTAATCCACCACTACATGATTGTCATTGGTTAACATTGGTGTCATCCTTTCCACCTACAACATGAAACTAGCATTCTCCATCACCATTTGAGCTCTTCCTAACAAGTGGACAAGTTGAAGTGTTTTTCAAGTCCATTTGTGTGGATTGTTGTGTGCAGACCATTGTCTCACCCCTGTGGTTCCTAATGGGCACCACACAATGGTTGTCCTCTAGTTCTGACCCACATGCCTCAAAGTAATCAAAATGTAGGAGATTAACTCATGTCATCTTGACCACCTGTGGGTCTCACATTGCAAAACTCCTCATGTGGTTTTCCATCTTTTGATCATCGTTACTTAATGACAAAGCCAAAATGTCCTTCTAGCCTCCAACTTCCACATACATGGAGTCTACATAAACATAACGATCAATCAGGTGACTCTAAAGACCTTATAACTGATTTCCATGTGCACCAAGTCGTCTCCTAAAGACTTTGACCACTAAATTCTTACTGTGAGACTGTGGCTATAGGTGGTTGTCTGCAAGTTTCCATGACTTTGGTACTATCATGATGCTGGTTATTCTTGATGGCCTCCAACCCAGGGAAACTAGCGTCTCTAGGTCTGTATTTCTATATTTGATCCAAACAAGGTTTTAATGTTGAATATTGATGAATTTTATGATCTAGTGATGAATTACTCTAGATCTAACCATCATTTTGCAAGATTTAACTAATGATTCCTTGATATGAATGAACTTACTGCGTCTTTATATCTAGGGTTTATGGAATTTCTTGCAGGTCCATTAGGAAAGTTTGTCAAGAAAGAGAAGGGAAAGAAACCTAGATGCCTACCAAGAGGGAAGGAGGAAAAGGATAAGATGAAATGATAATTCCATGGGGTGGAGTGTACCTCCAAGATCACTTCCACCTAGGATTCTCTCTTAGATACCAACCTTGGGCATGTGGATACATATGATTTTTGATGAAGGGAAATGATTTTCCCTACAATTGAAAATTCATGAAAAATCTAAGAGAGTAGTCTTGGTAAGGCAACCAACTTCCCACTTGTGCTTTTTGCTCTGGAATTAGTGATGGTTTGTAGAGAATTTTATCATAATAATAGAAAAATCATTGACCATAATGGAAGAGTTTTAGTACATTTTTCTGTTAGATCCATAGGTAATACATTCCATATTCCCATATTTGACATAATGGAGGAAATAAAAAAGGGATATGTTGATAACATGTGGAATAAGGACCCTCTAGCATGCAAGAAACTAATCAACAAACATTGGTTGAAGAAAAAGAGGGATAGTGCCACTAACGTTCCCCAAGAACTCTTCATAAGTGATTTCCATGAAGAATATCACAACTTGATCACCCTAGTTAGTAGGGTAATGGACCTCCCTACAACTTCCTTCTTTGAAAAGTGGATGTTCTACTTCATCGAGGAGATCATCCAAGGTGAAACAAAGCTCCATTGGGTGAAGATCATCAGTGACAACATGCATAGTCATCTTATGGTTGTAAAGAAAATGTCCAAGTTCTACATGACTTCCTAGTTGGTGTACTTCCTAGTAAAGCAGTTCCTATACAAGAGAATCTTTGTTGCAAATAACTTGGAACCTAGGAAAGGAGACCTAAAAGTATGTGACTTCTACCCTCAACTACAATACAAAAGCTTCAAGAGGGAGTATCAGAGGGTAAATGATTCCTTCATTGGGAACATCCTCAAACTCCTTAGGGGAGACTTAGAGTGAAGAGTCTCTCACAGTGTCAGAGCCTTCATCCTACAATTTAGGTATGTGTTCATACAATTCCAAAATTTTACAAATATCAAAATAGAGGGGTTCTTTGACAAGTCCTACAAGTTTCCATGCTACCCCAATGACTGCATGATCCTATTTTATGTTTCTCAACAATTGTAGAATTCCTATGCTGTAGTGAGTGACAAACACATAGTAGGGATCCCATATCCCCTGACCTTCAGGAAAGGAATGTATTCCTATCCCACTACCTCATGTTTAAAGTATTCAGAGAAGGAATTCATGGAGTACAATCTAGATCTCCACACAGCTCGAGGAATAATGGACCCATATGGAAAATTGAAGAAGTGGGTCAAAAGATAGTATGCTAATCAACCTCATGTCAAAGACTTCTGGGTCAATTACCAAGATGATAAGGAGGTGTGGATGAGGCACTACATGAGGATGATAACCCAATTTTTGAGGTTAGTGAATTTGTTTCCAATGCCCAGTCAAGTGGTAGAAGAAGATGATAACATTGTTGATGAGAGGTTTAATGCTGTGGTCAACTTGCTGCTACCATTGATAGACTGGGATGAAGAAGAGGCCACTAACTTCAATATAGGAAAAAGGCCTATTGACAACATTAGGGGAAATTTACATAAAAAATGGGCCTCCTAAGGATGACATCATCAACTTTTTGAGTTATCAGAAATCAATTAAAAGATTAGATCCACCGTTATGGGAGTGCACCATCCAAAATAAAAATAAAATTATTTATTTTACAAAATAAAACTTTCTAAAACCCTATGAATTAACTCATGATGGTTAATTTAACTCTACACATCCTATTCTATCTCATTCGTCTTTCTAAATATAAATATTCTTTTTGTTTTTTATATTTATATTCTTATGTTCTATTATAGAAATTATTATGTTTTTTTTAAAATATTTTCATTATTAAAACAAAAAAATACATAAAAATAATTTCAAAAATATTTTAACAAAACTTTTCTTAAAAATATTATAAAAATTTGGAATGAAATTAATTTGTATTAAAATTCATCTGTGCTTCTTAATTTATGAAATTATTTTTATGAAACAAATTCAGTCCATTTTTCATTTTTCATTTATTTTTGTAGGTTCAAGCATCATAAAAATTGGCTTAAAGGGAGCATATTAAAGTGAGGTGATTAGTTGTTTATTTTCCAACACAAAAACTAAAAAATATGTTTTCTACAATTTCACTAATCCAAAAAAAACCAAAACCCCATTATTGTCATTTATAAAATATGCCAAAATCTATTTCAATACAACATATTTACATTGCAACTTTCCTTCAATTTTTTTTACATGGTGTTTAGATAAATGGCTTTTTTTCTTTAGAGTGAATGGTTTGAAACCCTAATGAAATATATACTAGACAAAACAAAGTTATTGAGGATCATTGGGAAACAAGATGTCATATGTTACTATTGTTGGTGCCCTGCTAGAGATTCATATGAAATGTGGAAACATAGATAAGGCATGTGAACGAGTTTACAAAATGCCTCAAAGGAATGTGGCATCATGGAATACCATGATTGCAAGATATGTGCACTTTAAAACTTTGAAGCAAATGCAAGTGGCTATTGTAATGTCAAATTCCATAACCTTTACCAACATCCTCCTTTCCTATGCCAAAGTGGGAGCTTTGATTTTTTTTAAGATGTAATTGCAAGTGTCACTTCTTATCACCACAACCTTCACAATAATTTATGCAAAATTATCACAAAAGAAGAATTTATGTAGAAATTCTCTCTTGAATGATTTTAATTTGTGAGTAGTTTTCTTTCAAACTGATATTGTGTGGATAAGATTTGAAGTTCCTTGTAGTTTTCTATGGCATTAACCAAAGTAGATGGAATTCATAAGGTGTAGATCCATTTTAGAGAGCTTTGAGTACATGAACATGTCACCAATGTGATAAGTTTAATTTTCCAGCATGCACCAATAGTTTTACAAATTCACATTTAAACCTTGATGTGAAGAAACTAGATGCATGACAATGCAATCACTGGCTAGCAGTGAAACTTAATCTGATAATTTTCTAAGTGGCTGCCCTATGCCCACTGCTAGATTTTCATACTAGATACTTGCATACCATTAGGTCAAGTTTAAGTAGCATGGTTCCTATTTTCTAATTTTTGACTAGCCTTCAGTTTAAAGTTGATAGTCTAGCACCTCTATGCATTTCCTTGAAATTTTTTAAAACATTTTCAACAAATTCATTTTGTACATATCATGCTACAAGAGGACACATATATTTGAGGCATTATGTCAAATAGTTCACATGCCTTGTCTATGGCTCCACATTTTGCATGCATGTCCAGGGTAGATGCAACTATAGCATACAAAAATATCCCTTCCTTCATCCCCTGATAAATGCACATATGTACATACCATGTTCCAAAGTTTTTATTTTGATAGACACAAGCAGGATGTTGCAATACAATTTAAATTTGTTATATACCAGCCAATTTTATAAATCTTTCTATGTGACTTGAGTTCTAGGAAAAAACCAAAAGAGATGATGGCTAAATGTTTTTGGATACCTACAAAAAGGGTAATAACGGTTAGAGACTCCCAAATGAACTAATCTTGAAGCAATATAATCTTCCCTCCCACTCCAATCCAAGCCCTCAACAATAGAAGGTTTGAAGACATTAAATCTAAGTGACATTCAATTCTAACTATTCATAAACATCATCTAGTTAGGTCAATTTTGGCCAATAAAAATATGAGAAATATTTACCACTTTTTCGTGTGGATGAAATGTAAAATTACTATTGATTGTTTAACCATTGAAAAATATAATTTTTATTTAGAATGTTTAGTTCCTGGAGTGGTGGACAATTATTTCCATTTTTATTTGAATTTATCAAAGTTTTGAACAACAAAGAAAATTGATATCATGGTATGCTTACATTTTAGCAAAGAAACCAAGTGCCTGATACATTAAAAATATCGAAAATCATCTCCCGAACATTTGTTCATTAGATTTCTTATAATTTTATCCATCATATATCAATTTATGGAGGGATTAATAATACAGTTAGGTAATTTCCAAACAAAATTAGAGAATGCACAAGCCATGAAATTTAAAAAACATTCATTATATATTTATAATCATCTAAATCTATACAATTTTCATGTCTAATAAATATGCCTCCCTGCAAGCAAGAGAATCATACATTCACCCACAATACAATATAAAATAATATGACTAGGAATGACACCCCAATTCATAGCATACAAGTTTTATTTGATAATCTTGGAATGGATTGGATGCTGGTTAATACTCGATTGTGTCAAATATTGGAGAGGCTATTGCATTTTTCCTTTCCAAATATTGAATAGAATAGTAGTTAGATATTAATGAACATAGAATAAAATTAAATTGTAGTTAGAATAGTAGTCAGATATTTAGAATGAAATTAATTTGTAATAAAATTCATCTATGCTTCTTATTTTATAAAATTATTTTTATGAAACAAATACAATCCACTTTTCATTTTTCATTTGTTTTTGTAGGTTCAAGCACCATAAAAATTTAGCTTAAAGGGAGTATATCAAATAGAAATATTTGATATGAGGTGATCAGTTGTTTGTTTCCAACACAAAAACTAAAAAGTATGTTTGCTACAATTTCATTTAAAAAAAAAAAACAAAACATGTTTGCTGCAATTTCATTAAGAAAAAAAAACCAAAACCATTATTGTCTTTTATAAAATATGAAAAAACTTGTTTCAATGCAACATATTTACATTGCCTCTTTCCTTCAATATTTTTTACATAGTCTTTAGACAAATGGATTTTTCTTTTCTTTTGAGTGAACTAATCTAGAAGCAATATAATCTTCCCTCCCACTCCAATCCAAGCCCTCAACAATAGAAGGTTTGAAGACATTAACTCTAAGTGATATTCAATTCCAACTATTCTTAAATATCATCTAGTTAGGTCAATTTTGGCCAATAAAATTACTATTGATTGTTTAACCATTGAACAAAATAATGTTTATGTAAAGTGTTTAGTTCATGTACTAGGGGACAATTATTTCCATTTTCATTTTAATTTATCAAAGTTTTGAACAACAAAGAAAATTGATATCATGGTATACTTACATTTCAGGAAAGAACCCAAGTGCATGATGCATTAAAAAAACTTTAAAAGTCTATCCTCAACTTTTTTTCATTAGATCTCTTATAATTTTATCCATCATATATCAATTTTTGGATGGCTCAATAATACAATTAGGTAATTTCCAAACAAAATTAAAGAATGGGAAATCCATGACATTTAAAAAACATTCATTATGTATTTATAATCATCTAAATCTATACAATTTTCATGTCCAATAAATATACCATATATTGAATGCTTCCCTACAAGCAAGAGAAGCATATTGTCACCCACAATACAATATAAATAAATAGTACTAGGAATGGCACCCCAATTCATAACATACATGTTTAATTTTCTAATCTTAGAATGGATTGGATGCTGATTAATACTCGATTGTGCCAAATATTGTAGAGTCTATTGCATTTTTCCTTTCAAAATGTTAAATAAAATAGTAGTTATATATTAATGAACACATAATAAAAGTTAAAACCAGGTCCAAAAATATTAGAGGTTTTAAAGATAATTATGCATCATTCCCCTTTACCTATATTGTTGGAGATTGTTTATGGGAATCATATCCCAGGTTGCTTAACCTTATAGGGCTATTGCAGACTATAGGTGACATGTTGCGAGGATAAGTGTGGTAACCAATGATCGCGCTATCATTTTTGGCCATACGTCCATACCTTGTTCCAAAGTTTTCATTTTGATAGAGAGATGTAGGACGTTGGAATATGATTTAAATTTTCTATATACCTACTAATTTTATTTGTTTGAAAGTTTGGAAATCACTACATTTCTTTTAGGCATTTTTTCAAACACTTCCCTGCCTTGTCTATGATACTGACAAATATTATGGAATAATTTTTTAACCAAATCCATTTTGTGCATATCATGCAATCATTGTAGTCAATGATTGATCATCAACGACAAGCCCAAAGTTGTATGGAGACAATATGCCCAAGCTCTTTACTTACTGGATAGTTGGTGTTCAATGGAAATGTATTACTATCAATTGTTGTGGAAGCTTTTTACAAGAACATGAAATTCTGTACTACTAACGATATTGATTAAATATTGAAACTTAATAATTTGTAACTAGAGTAAGCTTTATATATATTTTAGACTTCAACTTATCTTCTCTTACTTTAAGATTTTTTATTTTATTTATTTAGTTTTTTTTTCTTAATTCAAATGTTTAGGAATAAATGTTGCTTAGAAGATCTTCAAGTGAGTTGAAATCCATTGTGGTTTACAACACAAAAGATGATGACGTCAATTGGATTCCAATGACATTATCTATCAAATCCATGGTTACGATGAGGCCTTTACAAATTGGAAAACATAAGGTTAATAAAAAGAACTCTTTTGATGTCAAATACCATTCGAAAGGAATGATCAAAGAGTTCAAAACAGGTCTAGGTGGTATAAGGGTATTGGAGGTTAAAATTGCACATGTTTATGACAAGAAAGAGATGTTGAAAGAATCAATTGTAGAAAAAATAGACTTCTTTCAATTTGGATCTAATTGTGAGTAAGAAATATTTTTGTAGTAAAGTGAGAATGCTTTATAAATTATTTATTTTATTGCAATGTCATTTTTTATATTAAACAAATTTTTAACTACTAATGAACATTTCATTATTATAGGCTTGTATATTTCAAATTGGAAGGAGTGGGAACCTATTGAATCAATTACAAGTACCTTCCAAGCTATTCATTTTCAAGTATGAAAAATTATTTATGCTGGAAAGGACTCCACATGGTTGATCAAACAAGGGATACGGTTTTATAAATATACATATATCCTTCAAAGAGCTGGTGCAACATATGAAAAACTTGAAGAGATTCCATTGCCAATGCTTAATTCACTTGTATGGCTAAATATAGATCCTTCAACCATAACTTCTTATTGCTACAATAATATTGAAGAGGTGCAAGTAGGTATGAAGTTAAAAGGAGGAAATCATGAACACATTAGTGTATTCATGCCAATCAAAATTTTATATCATATGTTCAAAACTGAATCATCCATTTAGAGAACTAACAAAATATATAGTATTCAATCACCTTCGGATAGATTTCTCAAGTCTTTATTTTGTTTTGAGTGGGACAAAAGAGTACACTATGAAAATGGAGAGGAAATAGAATGTAAATTGTCTCATGACACAATTTCCCTTAGGTAAATTTTTGTGTTTATTTTTTAGTAATTCTATTACTTATGATGTTTTATAGTTTCTATATAAAAATATTTACATAGTTTAATATATTACTCAAGTATTGGATTTCAAGACAAATTTTATACATGACATTCCAATTTCGAAGGTGGAGACATGTTCACCAATTGGGACAATGGATATGGATTCCAAATGACCAAGATGAAAATGATAGAACCCATTTTCCAAATGTATCTTTTGATATTAAATGATGAACAAAATTCCTTTTAGATCTTTATTAAAGGAAGAAAATTGGACATTATTTGAAATAAAAAAATATTTGGAAATGGATGAAGAGCTTAGTGATTTCATATTTTTGCATAATGGAAATAAGTTAGACTGGTATTTTATCATTATATATCTAGTTTTCTCTTTATTTTATGTCTTCATTGTGATGTATATGAATATAAATTTTGTTAACGTTGAAGCACAACTAAAATTGTTATTTTCTTCTAAATTTTTCAGGTTGGAAATCATCAAGAAAATAGTATTCTTTGCAAGGATTCTCTTCCTCCTACAACAATATAAATCAAAGAAAATTAAGAATAATTTCATGAAATATTCACTATTAGACTTTTTAAATTTATTTCTAGGACTTGAGTATTTCATAGTTTTAGCCTTATTAAGTCAAAGCATTCAATAATCATCATTCCAATGTAAATGAATCAATTTATACATGTGATGTAAAGCATCCAATATTTATAGAATGCTATGTAATCATACATTTATTTCCTTATAATATAATATCATGGTTTTTCTTCATCATTTCTTAATGACCAAGATTGATTTTTGTTGTCATTATATTTACTATGGTTATGTTGAACTTTAAAATCCTTTATGAATTTGGAATTTACAAATTCCTCCTTTTTAAGCATATTTTTCATAGCATCATTGTAATACCCCTCATGTTGTTGATACTCTTATGTGTGGATTGTGTACTTGGTTTGTATGGGTGATCAATTCACTGTTTTGGTTGTGTGTGCATTCATGGTTTGGTTGGTTTGCTACACTTGATATTACATATGTTGCTAGATGATACATTTCATGGTGATTATGTTATATGGTTATGTTGTGGTGTTCCTTAATAAAATATATGTGGTGATGTTGTGATTTTTATGCTACTATGGTGTCTGATGTGTTTTCTAGTGTGTCTTGGTGAAAGGATAGAGTGGCATCACTTGCTTGCAAGTTCTCTACTACCCCACAATTACCTTTCATGGTGTGTTTGTAATGGATATTTACATGCTACTTGACATTTGTTTCTATGTAGGATGCAGGTACTGGACACTGACTCGACCTGTGTGATAGGTTTGAGCATGTCCCATAAAATCAATGGATTTTGATGTTGAAAAAGGGAGTGGTTAAGAAAGTGTTCCTCATCCCAAGTTTGTCACCTTATTGTGAGTCCAATGTTCTCTTTGTCTCAAACTCATCTTTGTTTGTGTTTGTGTTAGTGTTGATTATTTATTTTATTATGTAAATGTTTATGATTTAATTAATTCTTAGCTATGTGTGATTAATTAATGTATTTAATTGATATAGTTATTTGTAGATAAGTATGGTTGAGTTAATTGATTAATGTTCTTGATTAAAATGATAGTTTAAATAAAATATTACATTCTTTGTTGTAAATTAAAATGTTAAATTTTCTTAAGGTAGTGGTATATATTTTTGAATTTTTAAGCTAATCAAATAGCTTATAATGCTATATTTTTTTATTAAAAAGAAAAATAAATAGAATAATAATTAAAAATTAGTTAATTCTTTTTATTAGAGGATTTATGGGAATAATTGGCGAATTTAATGGAATTCTCATGGGAAAATATTCTTGGAGAGAATATTGGCATGGGGTAACAAGGATTTCTTCACAAAAAAATTTGGCTGTAGAATAGTGTGTGTGTGGTTTTTGGGGGTTTTCAATTTTATTTTTTATTTTTTTAAATCTAAGAAGGGCTATAGTAGATTCTGGACATGTATTTTGCTTTAGGCTGGAGGTGAAGTTTCTGGGTAAGAATTTAAAAGTTGAAAGTTCTGGAGGTGAAGCTTTGCACAACTCTTGCTTCTTCAGGCTTCAGAAAATAGGTTCTTTACTCTTTTTTTGTTTAAAATGATTTCTTGATTTGAAAAGTCTATCTGTTATTGTTTGTGTAAGAGGAAATTGTTGTGACCTCTGTAGAAAATTTATTAAAAGTTCCTTTGTTGAAAACTATGTTCTCGGTTGTTGAAGTGTTGTCATTGTTGTTCTGTTACCTCCATAGAAAATTTTATAGTAAAATTAGAGAACCTCATGAAATAAATTATTGCTAAAACAATAGAAAACCTCTATAGGTTGTAGTGGAAACCTCTATTCAAAATTGTGAAATTTAAAAAAAAAACTCTATAGATTTGTAAATGAATTACTCTGGTTAAACTCTAGAAATTAGAAACCTCTGTGTAATTTTCTTAATATTTCATGTAGATAATTATCGTGTTTTTCCCCATTTTATTCTATCTATTTGGAAAATAAAATCTAAGGTAGACATTATGTGGATAGTTTTATTTTTCTTGTGAACTCAGATTTGTCTGAGAATATAAAAAACATATATATATATATATATATTCAAATCATTTTAGAGAAACTAATTTTTTAAAAATAAATAAATAAATAAACATATGACGAATTATTAAAAATAAATAGGCTTATAAATTAAAACATATTATTAAAACAAAAATGATGGGAAAATGGGGGGATGACCACTGTCATACCCCATGAGTAGGCTTAAAGCTACGCACAATAGTCCAAGGACTATTGTACACAACCTTGGGGGCTGCAACCTCCACTATGGGGAGGTTCGCAGCCTCCCAGGCTAGGCTTTCTTTGCATATAATTTTTTTTTTAAATAAATAATAATAATATTTAAATTTATATTAATAAATATATATTATTTATATATGTATTTGTGTATGTATATTATTATATATATATATACACATGTATATATATGCATATATATATATATAAGGAATCTAATTATGTGGACTATTTTTATGACGATAGATTTAAATTGTGATAATAAATGTAATATATACATATTTATATATATATAGATATATATATACATGTATATATGCACTTTTCCAAATTAGAGAAAACATTATGTAGGTTATTTACAATGATTTTATGTTGTTGGTGGAAAAATTGAAGAAACTATTTTAACAAAACTATTCGAGTGTATTTAATTAATGATATAAGTCGAGTAACTGGTAGTTTAACTTACATGGTAAATTTTGTGCAAATAGTTATCTTAAAAGGTGATTGATAAGTATAGTGTATTTTTGTTCTTAACCAATATCTTGATGTTGAATAAATTTTAGTTCTTTGATTCTCTTTGAGTCGATTATCTTGAGTTCGGTTATAAGCATGTAGGGACCTTTATGTTAGTCAATCCTTAATAGGAAATAAGGTAATTGTTAAAACTTCCAGAGGTATGGGAAATGGTGGTTTATTATGTGAATTTTCTATTTGATACTTGTCTCAATGTTAACTACAGTTGTGATACATTGGGTTGTACCATTTTTGTTATGGGAGTTAATTTATATTACTTCTGAGCGAGATGGTTTTTCCGTGTGCTTGTTTTATTTGGTGTTTTAGAATACATGTGGGTACAATCCCTTGGAATTTGTTGTTGTGTTTTGGGTTCTAGGGAGAGTGGCTCTACGTGGGCACCAACGCACAAAGGGGCTGTCAGGATAATCCACTTTAGAGTTTGAGTAAAATGTGAAAACCTAACTAATTAATTAGGGGGTGGGTAGTTAAATATCAATAAGATAATTATAGATACCTCGTCTGCTTGTTAGGGCTTTCATAGACTAAAGGTGGCCGAGAAGGCCATGGTTGGCATAGTCATCATCTCATCTTCATGAGAAGTTCACAATTCTGCATGAGTCACCCTATGGAGTGACGCCTTGAGATAGGTAGTGAGGATAACTATAGATGGAGGCAGCACCTTGTGATAGGTTTTCTAGATAATCCATGTAAGGCCATCCGATGACACTCTCATCTAGCATTCCCTTTGAGTTGTTTTATTGTAATCCTCTAGAAGTGGTCTATTGTTATGAGTTGGTGTTTCATTGTTTTCATGTTTAGGAAATAGACTTTCATGTTATGGTTTCATTTATGTGTGATTTATCTTTACATATTTGGAGTTTAGTCTTGTGTACTACTTTAGATGTTCTTGGTTGGGGATCCTTTCTTATCTAATCCTAGCATGGGGGTGGTCAGGTGGAACATGCTACACACCCCATTGGGTTCCCTATTTTGCATATATACCTTTCAGTGCAGAGTTTGTTGAGACAACTTGATCCAGATTTATATGTTTCCAGATGTATATTTGTACTTCTGTCATACTTTGTATATTGCGATGCTACTCTTTTCCATGTATTGGGTAGACATATGATGAACCTTGGGAAATTTCTCAATGAGATATACTTGTAGAATGTTGTGATGTATAAACACATTTTGTAATTTATGCTTTATCCATAATTGTAAATAATCTTGATATTATGTTATATTTGAGAAAATAAATCCTTTATGATTCCAAGATAAATTTTCTTTGAATACATGTATGGTTTCTATTTGGTACATTCTTGTCATAATGCTTATATTTAATAAATGTTTAAATGATGACATATGAATGGATGAGTTACGTTAGTAGAATTGAAAGTTATTTTTATCAAATTTGTTATTGGTTAGATTATGTAATGTCACCTCGTGTACCCCAAGGAACTTAGGTGTTTAACTTGTAATCATAGTTATGTTATTTGCATTAGTAAACATAGTGTTTATACTTTATGTTTTCAAAATAAAAAATTGTTGCATTTTTAGTTGTCCTTTGGGGTTTGCCTAACGGAGCATTACAACATGGTATCAGAGCCAGGTTTGCATACACTGGGTACTCTGGGAAGTTGAGTCTGTTAGGACACCTTGTGTTAACTTTTGATCTCACATAACCTCAATTGTTGTGTAGGATCATGCCTCGAGGTAGAGGTTGTGATCGAGGAAGAGACCAAGGTGGTGGCCATGGGGCCAACTATCAAAGTCCATCACCTCTAAGCTCTCATGGTTCAGAGTGTGAGGAACCGCAAGAGTTCCCAAAACAATCTGATAGGTGGTGGTCAGAACCCAAAACAACCTTGTTTAGATGGTCAGTTACAGCATTTTCTAGAGGAGATATTGGGTCATCTAGGCCCTAGGCAAGAGGAAGAACAAAGGGTGGATAGGGAAAGGGAGAGATCTCCTAGACATGGGGAAAACATAGTAGAACAAGATGCAGTAGTGGCAGGTTACATGAGAGACCTGTTGACAACACGACCTCCTACATTTGATGGTTCAGGTGGGGGTCTTGAGGCAGAGACTTGGCTGATCGATTTGGATAGATGCTTTACTATGCATCCCTATGGAAGTAATACTAGGGATAGGTGTGCCATCATTCACCTTAAAGGCTTTGCGTCAACTTGGTTGGGGCTAGAAGAACAAAAATTACATATTGACATTGACATGGTGACTTGGGAATTATTTATGGAGAGGTTCAGGGCCCATTTCCTTTCTGATCACTAGAGGAAGTGTAGAGTAGATGATTTCCATGAGTTAAGACAAATGGATATGTCCATGGAACAATATGAGCATCATTTTTATGAGCTTAAATAGTATGCAAGGATCATAAATGATGAGGCAATGCTTGTGCAACATTTTGTCAGGGGCTTAAACACACAAATCAATGGTGAAGTTAGGGTCTTCAAGCTAAAGACAATGGAGGTAGCTATTGAGAAGGCTTGCCTTGTGGAAGAAAATCTGGCTATGGCATTAGGAGGTCACACAAGAGTTTAGATTAGTAGTGCTTCAGTATTAGGTTTTTGTTTTAGAGGTAGACAACCTCAAGTTGCAGGGTCTTCTAGGAATTTTTGAGCAACCTTTAAGGGTGGACTGCAACAGTAGCAGTAGTCACAACCCAAACAAAAAAAAACATAGTCTTAGCAGGGAGACAGATCTCAGAGCAGAAGGAACCGAAGCTAGCAGTGAGTTAGACATGATCATTTTGTGCAACCTGCTCAGAGTACATAGTCGACACCTTCCTGGGGTAGTTTCCAGCAGTCGAGTGCACCATTTGGTATTAGAGGGTTCAGGCGAGGCACAAGTTGTTTCTCTTGTGGGAAACAGGGAAATATTGTCAAATAGTTCCCATAGAGGAGCACTACAGGTTTTAGCCAAAGATGAGTTGCTTTTGATCCAACAATGGGTGATGCAGGGAGAACACATCAGGTATTTTTGGGAGTGGACAATCGCCAAGCTAAACATCAAGGAACTGTAGTTGAGACATCAGGTGCATTCTATGGTACTAGAATTTCTATTTTCTTTGGTTTCAAAGCATCAAATTCATTCATTTCTCCTTTAGTAGTGGAATGTTTTAGATTGGTGGCAGCTAGGCAAGGCATTAAGTGGCAGGTCAAATTGGCCTTTGGGGTAAAGGTAGTGGTTGAGTCACTAGTTCAGGGTTGTAATTTGAAAATTGGGTCACTCAAGACTGCGGTGGATCTCTGAATCCTACCTCTTAGTTCATATAATGTGGTTCTAGGTACATTGATTGGTTAAGTGCCCACCAAGCCATAATTGATTGCTGACATAAGGTTGTGCATTGTGTTGATGATGTGGGTACTGAGGTTGAGATCATTGGAATTTAGAGACTTATCTCACTACGTTTGATCTTAGCTATGCAATAAAAAGGTGTTTCAGATAGGCTTGTCAGCTATTTGTAGTGTTAGTTAATGATTTGGACTCAAATGAGAGTCAAGGGATTTCATTGGATGATTACCCCCTTCTTAAGGAATATTCTGATGTTTTTCCAAGTGAACTTCCTGGGATGCCACCAAAGCGTGACATCGACTTCAAAATTTATCTTGTTCCTGGAGCTAAGCCTATTTCTTGGGCTCCATATCAGATGACAGCATGAGAATTGTAGGAGTTTTATTTGCAGTTGGAGGAGCTTTTAGAGAAAGGATTCATCCATCCTAGTGTTTCCCCTTGGGAATCACCAGTTATATTTGTGAAAAAGAAGGATGGTTCACTCCGATTATGTATAGATTATAGGGAGCTCAACAAAGTGATGATCAAGAATTGGTATCCTTTTCTAAGAATTGATGACTTGTTCAATCAGATAAAATGAGATCAAGTTTTCACTAAGATTGATATTAAGTCTAGCTATCATCAGTTGTGAATAGCTGCAGCTTATATTTATAAAACTACATTTCACACTCGTTATGGGCATTATGAATTCACTATTATGCCATTCGGGTTAAGAAATGCACCATCACTTTTTATGAGCCTAATGAATGGAGTCTTTTGAACCTATTTGGATAGGTTTGTACTTGTGTTTCTCAATGAAATCCTAGTGTACTCTAAATCAATGGAGGAACACGAGGAACATCTAAGGCATGTATTACAATGTTTGAGGAACAACCAGTTGTTTGCCAATTTGGATATGTGAGTTCTACAAAAAAGAAGTGAAATACTTGGGGCACATCATCTTAGGTGTAGGTATCACAATGGATCCATCAAAGATTCAGGCTATTGTTGATTGGCCAACACCCAAGAATGTTCCAAAGATTCACAGTTTTATGGGGTTAGCGGGCTATTATCGGTGGTTTTTATAGGGTTTTTCTAGTATTGCATATCCCATTACTCCCCTTCAGAGAAAAGGGAAGAATTTCATTTGGTCTAAACAGTGCCAGACAACATTTGAGACCCTTAAGGATAGATTCAGTACTGTACCAATATTGGCAGTTCCTGATCCTACTGGGGATTTCTTGGTGTGCACTGATGCATCCTTGGAGGGCTTAGGAGTTGTCTTGATGAAAGAAGGACATTTAATTGCATATGAATCCCATAAGCTCAAGGATCATGAGCTAAATTACCCCATACATGACTTGGATTTAGCCATAGTGCTTCATTCCCTTGTGAGATGGAGACACTTCTTATTGGGTCATAGGTTTGAGCTTCACAGCGATCATCATAGTTTGCAATAAATTTTTACTTAGTTGAACCTGAATGCCAAGTAGAGGAGATGGATGGAATTCCTTTGCAAATATGACTTTGAGGTCAAGTATTTTTAGGACAAGGAAATGTAGTAGCGGATGCTTTGAGTCAATGGAGATATGAGATTTTTTCCAGAAGCTCTTGAGGTAGATTTGAGGAGTCAAGTCCTTGCAGCGCTTCCATCTAATAGATGGTATGAGGAAGTGAAGATAGAAATTGAATCAAGTAGAGCTCTAGTAGGAAATTTTGTAGGGTACTCACTAGAGTCAGATGGTCATTTGAGGTATATGGGTTGTATGTACATGCCTTCTGTTGAGGGTCTTCAAATTCTAATTATGACTAAGGGACATCAAGCTCCCTATTCTACTCACCCGGGAGTTAAGAAAATGTATGCAGATCTTTGTACATTGTACTATTGGGCTAGCATGAAGAGAGATATTGCTGATTTGGTAGCTAGATGTTTGGAATGTCAAAGGGTCAAGGCAGAACATCAGCATCATATAGGTCTTTTACAGCCTCGTCTCATTCTGGAATGAAAGTGGAACATAATTTCTATAGAATTTATTACGGGATTGTGTATAAATTCTTGACATCATGATGATATTATGGTCACCGTTGACAGATTGACCAAGGTGGCACACTTTTCCCCCATCCGATCATCTTTAGTTCTACCTACCATCTTGAAACAGATGAACAAATAGGGAGAGTTAATCAAGTTCTTGAGGAAATGATTTGTATGTACATGATGGATCAATAGTCACATTGGGAGGAATATTTGCATCTGGTGGAGTTTTTCTATAACAATGGATATCATAGATCAATTGGTATGGCTCCCTTTCAGGCACTATATGGTCATCCCTGCAGGACCCCATTAAGTTGGGACCATCTTGAGGATAGAGTTCTCCTTGGTCCCGAAATACTTTAGGACATGGAACAATAGGTAGCTCGTGTCAGAGAGCATCTTATGGTAACTCAAGATAGACAGAAGAAATACGCTCATGCACATAGAGTTGATCGTCAGTTCTTTGTTGGAAATCGAGTCTTTTTGAGAGTGCGATCATGAAAGAGCCCAATCCATTATGGAAAGGGTTCCAAGCTCGAGCCTCATTTTGTAGGTCCATTAGAAGCTTTAGAGAGGATTGGTGATAGAATCAAGAAATTAGAAACCTCTATGTAATTTTCTTAATATTTCTTGTAGATAATTATCATGCTTTTCCCCAATTTATTCTATCTATTTGGAAAATAAAATCTCAGGTAGAAATTATGTGGATAGTTTTATTTTTCTTGTGAACTTAGATTTGTCTAATAATATAAAAAAACATATATATATACTCAAATCATTTTAAAGAAAATAATGTAAAAATAAAAAATAAAAATGAAAAAAGAAAACCATACGGCAAACTATTAAAAAATCATAGGTTTTTAAATTAAATAACAAATTGATGGAAAAATGGGGGGACGGCCACTTTCGTACCCCATGAGCAGCCTTGAAGCTACACACAATAGTCCAAGGACTACTACGCAACAGTCCTTTGGACTATTGTACGTAGCCTTGGGGGCTACAGCCTCCCCTATGGGGAGGTTCGTAGCCTCCAAGGCTAGGCTTTGTTTGTATAATTTTTTTTTTAAATAATACTAATAATAATATTTAAATTTCATTTTTTATTTATTATTTAATATTTTAGATTTATTAAATTTAAATTTATATTAATAAATATTATATATCTGTGTGTGTGTGTACATGTAAATATATATGCATATATAAATATATATATATATATATATTTATAAGGAATATAATTATGTGGTTTATTTTTATGATGATAGATTTAAATTGTGATAATAAATGTAATATATGTATATATATAGATATATATACATGTATATATACACTTTTCCAAATTATAGAAAACATTTTGTAGGTTATTTAAAATGATTTTATGTTGTTGGTGGACAAATTGAAGAAACTATTTTAACAAAACTATTCGAGTGTATTTAATTAATGATATAAGTCGAGTAACTGGTAGTTTAACTTACATGGTAAATTCTGTGCAAATAGTTATCTTAAAAGGTGATTGATAAGTATAGTGGATTTATGTTCTTAAACAATATCTTGATGTTGAATAAATTTTAGTTCTTTGATTCTCTTTGAGTCGATTATCTTGAGTTCAGTTATAAGCATGTGGGGACCCTTATGTTAGTCAATCCTTAATAGGAAATAAGGTAATTGTTAAAACTTCCAGAGGTATGGGAAATGGTGGTTTATTATGTGACTTTTATATTTGATACTTGTCTTGATGTTAACTACAGTTGTGATCTTTAGATTACATTGGGTTGTACCATTTTTGTTTTGGGAGTTGATTTATATTACTTTTGGGCAAGATGGTTTTTCCTCGTGCTTGTTTTATTTTGTGTTTTAGAATAAATTTGGGTACAATCCCTTGGAATTTGTTGTTGTGTTTTGGGTTCTAGGGAGAGTGGTTCTACGTGGGTGCTAGCACACAAAGGGGTTGTTAGGATAAACCACATTAGAGTTTGAGTAAAAAGTGAAAACCTAACTAATTAATGAGGGGGTGGGTAGTTAAACATTAATAAGATAATTATAGATACCTCATTCACTTTTTAGGGCTTTCATAGACTAAAGGCGGCTGAGAAGGTTGTGGTTAGCATAATCTTGATCTCGTCTTCATGAGAAGTTCACGAGTCCACATGAGTCACCCTATGGAGCAGTGCCTTGAGATAGGCAGTCAGGATAACCATAGATGGAGGTGACACCTTGTGATAGGTTGTCTAGATAATCCATGTAAGGCCATGTGATGAGACTCTCCTTTAGCATTCCCTTTGAGTTGTTTTATTGGAATCCTCTAGAAGTGGTCTATTGTTATGAGTTGTTTCATTGTTGTCTTGTTTAGGAAATGGACTTTGATGTTATGGTTTCCTTTATGTGTGATTTATCTTTTCATATTTGGAGTTTAGTCTTGTGTACTACTTTAGATGTTCTTGGTTAGGGATCCTTTCTTATCTACTCCTAGCACAAGGGTGGTCAGGTGGAATGTGCTACACATCTCGTTGGGTTCCCTATTTTGTAAATGTACTTTTTAGTGTAGAGTTTGTTGAGACAGCTTGATCCAGATTTATATGTTTCCAGATGTATATTTGTACTTCTATCATACTTTGTATATTGTTATGTTACTCTTTTCCATGTATTGGGTAGACATATGATGAACCTTGGACAATTGCTCAATGAGATATACTTGTAGAATGTTGTAATGTATAAACACATTTTGTAATTTATTCTTTATCCATAATTGTAAATAATATTGATATTATGTTATATTCAAGAAAATAAATCCTTTATGATTCAAAGATAAATTTTCTTTGAATACATGTATGGTTTCTATTTGGTAATTTCTTGTCATAATGCTCATCTTTAATAAATGTTTAAATGATCACATATGAATGGATGAGTTACATTAGTAGAATTGAAAGTTACTTTTATCAAAAAAATTATTGGTTAGATTACGTAATGTCACCTCGTGTACCCCAAGGAACTTAGGTGTTTAACTTGTAATCATAGATATGTTATTTGCATTAGTAAACATAGTGTTTATACTTTATGTTTTCAAAAAAAAAAATTGTTACTTTTTAAAAGTAACATGTGTGACTAGGATAGATGCCTACACAGTGTTATAAGTTGTATAAGTGACAAATGTGCAAGGAGGAGGTTCCTATGTTCAAATGAATGAGTTTTTAGTGATAAACACAACTGATTTCTACATATTGACAATATTACAATCACCTATATCAACAACTTCCACAGTGAAATGAGGGAAATTTATGCACTTTAGCATGCTCTAGTTTTCAAGTTTAAATTAGTAGTGTTCATAGACTCACAATTGGAATAGTGAGGAACATAGGGTGTTTTCAACACAAATCTCATATTTTTTATGAAGCGTTTTAGCTAGGGTTTGGTTGACACAAAAAAATGTATCTTAAAAATTGATGCAATTTCTTGAGGTTTTGTGTAAGGCATATCCAAGCATGAAATCCCATGATTTCATGGAAACTACCAATTGTTTGTCAACATTATGCATGACAGATCTTGAGGATAGTTTCAATGTATCTATTACCAATGTCAAAGAGTTCTTGTGATAGAGTTTGATGATGTCTTCATTCAAATATTCAACCATGGTTGTTTGACCTTTTCAAACCTCTAATTCCCATGTTACAAAAAATCACTAGATCGGTAATGACTGGTTCCTAACAAGTGTTGCAACTACAAATTCAATAAATGGGTGTGCTTTATATATAATATTAATTAGCTATTATTTTAGTCAAGTCTTGGTTTCTAGCATGTACAACCATAATTTATGTAAATGGTATTTTAATACATATATAAATGGCAAGAGTTTCAGTCCCACACCTTGTTTAGTGTGAAAATATGCAAAAATGAATTCATGAAGTAAATTGAAGATTGAACTAAATGTCATTGTGATGGAGAAAAAATATATTATTATCAGTATTACCTAATATATGTATAGTTTCACTACACTTCATGAGAGTCATTTCTTTTAGACATTTTATAAAATAGTTCATATGCATTGCCTATGCTTTTAAATTTTGGATAGATTATAGCAGTAATCCATTAAAGTGTATGGACATCCATTAAAGATTATATTATTCTTGTGTTCTTCTCTTTTGTCTTGCATTGAATTCTCTTATAGCAACATCCATGATATTCATATTTGTATCCTTTTTATTTTGGTTAAGTCTATAAAGCATACATCTATAGAACCAATGACTCATTTGGATCAATGGGTTAGATGATACCGATACTCCACCATGCTAAGTAGACCTATGATAAGTAATCCTTGATAGCTTATGAGACTTCTCTATTCCTATTTTATCCCAAATGCTCAAGCTTCCATACTCTTTAGCAAACCAAGGACCATGTGCATAGAAAATGTGTTCAAAAACACCAAGGGAAAAGAAAATAATTAGAAACTAATAAAAATTACACTAGATTATTTATATAAAACATATAATAAATTAAAATATCATATGAATTCTTACCATGTAAGGAGTGATTTCATTTTCTCCCCATGCTAGAAGAAAATCCTTTGAAAGATTTGTTACAACTTCAATAAATCATGTATCATCACCTTCAATCAATCTTTCTTTGTTCATGAATGGGAACAAAGATGATAATAAAATCCATGCCTTTATTTTCCTCAACTGAGAGGAACCATTTTTATTTTGATCATCCTCTGAATTGATCATATCCTTATATATTTCCCATTGACCCCTTCTACTTCTTTTCTAGTCTAACTTTTTAATAAAATGTCGATCATTATTACCTCCCATTGATGACTTTGATGAAACATTACCATGAGCCTATTAATGTTTCATATATTTTCCAATATGAACATTGCCTCCATGTAGCCATGCATCTGACAATACCCTTTAAATTGATTTTATGGATTTTTTTGCCTCCTCTTTTGGTTTTTTATTCCATGGAAATAAAATTGATAAATAAAGAAGTTTATCAGTTATTCTTACAAAGCATGAATAGTGCATATGTATATACTCTTTTGAGTGGAATTTGGAGAATTGGATTTAAATTTGGATCAACTTCATCTCTTTTAGGATATAATCCTTGGTCACAACTTAATATACCTTTACAAAATTTTCATTTTAATTTTTTTCACTTGTCTCAACAATTCATACAATAAATGCAACTATGCTTTGCATTTTCTCCATGACTAATATTATGCATGCATTTCAATTTTTTTCAAATAAATAGCCATATGCCATTCAACATTGTCTGATATGTACCAATCAACATAAATTTTCTCCACCATCATGCGAGAGGAAATCATGGATGGTATCTCAGTTTCCTCAAAAACCCATTTTAGATCTTCATAGCTTTCCTTGTTTACTCTAAACAAACTAAGCCATCAAATGTGATTCTCTGATTGTACATGAAAGTATGTTTCATCAGTAACATGAATATTTGGATTTAAGGTTCTATTCATTAAGGTAATTGACACTCTTTCATACTTGGCACTATTTATCAATTCCATCTCATCTAATTTTAGGAAAAATACAAGTTTTTGATTTGCCTCCTCCACTGAAATATCATATAATACCTTACTATAGCTTGTAAAAAAATTTCAGCTTCAAACCAAATATTGTTTTTTGGATTTATAGTAATTGAGACTTCCCTTCCAATATGTGTTGGTCGTTTCTTTTGAGAATTATCCTTTGATGCTTGGATGTGAAGCATATTTCCAAAAAAAATTGAACTTCTTTGTTCTTGTTAGACCATTCCACTCTAACTTGAGATGGGTGAGGCAAGAAACCTTAGTGATCCCAACATTTAATATTCCAGTGTATAATGCCTTAAAAATTTCTTCATATCCCCTCCTACTAATTACTACATTGTCACATGCTCCTTTTACCTCATTAATTGAACATGATACATATTTTATTATCTCATCAACCAAAATTTTTCTTAATGTAGCACATTGAGGTTGATGAAGCATTGCCAATATCTCATCTCTTTTAAATAGACTCTTCATAAGTGAGGCTATGTTATGGCTTCTATCTACAGTTTGCTTAATTATTGTAGGATCAATTATACTTTTCATAGCTTGAACTCTATATTTGAAACCACCCCCTAAAGGTACTAGAGACACAATATTATTTAACTTTTTGATCCCCATCCTTCCTCCTAGAGGATTTTTCTTCAATTTTTTTAATAGCTTTATTGAGAGCTTCAACTTTGAACTTCAAATCCTTATTTTCCTTCTTCAATAATGAGATTTATTGAACCACTATATTTCAAAATTTCCAATGTTCAATAGACTCATGTTCTAACCTCTTGTTCACTTCAACTAAATTAAAGACTTTATTAACCATTTCAAGCATCTTATTTTATACAAAATTTATTTTTTTCTGAAAATTTTCTCAATTTCCTTCAACCCTCTTGCAATACGCTAGAAATATACTTTCCCCATTGCATACAAATTTTATAATCCTAGTAATAGTATCAAACTTAGGATAATCATTATTTTTAGGATCAAGAGGAAACAAATTTACCTTTGCCCATATATTTATATACTTTCGGCCCAATATTTTCAAATTATTTTCATCTATATCATAATTCTTCATTGTATTTCATTTTTTATATGGTTTCATTTCTTCATCCAACTCCACAAGTAAATTATATGAATTCTTCTTCATTTTTCACTTTGCTAAAATTGAATCCACATATTATACAACAAAAAAATTCAATCATTCTATAACATATCATATATAATGGAGATAATTCTAAAGAAGTTGTATTGAAATTATTTTTAAAAAGATTGAAGAAGTTGTAATGAGATTATTCAAAACACTCTTAAAAATTCAAATGAAATAATTATTATAAAGAAAAGAAAAATCTTGGTCACCTTTTTGTCCTCTAATTTGTTTGTCTTTTTTCCAATTAATTAGAGTGGGATTTTTTATAAAGTCTAAATAAATGGATATTTTAAATTCAATCTCATTTTTTTCCTCCATAATTCAACTTCAAAATTTTCCCTCTACAATTTTCCTCCATAATTCAACCTCAAACTTTTCCTTCCACAATTTGACATCAAAATTTTATATAGTTCAACAACTTTATCCTATATTTAAAATCATAAAAATTGTTATAAACATACTTAACATAATAAATCTACATCTATAATATGGAACTTGATTTAATATATAAAATTTATATAAAATAAAATAACTAAAGTTACTTGTACTTTGCCACTATTTATAAAAATTATAAATGTGTTTATTTAGATAAACTATGTAACATAATAAACCTAAATCTAAAAAATCATAAATTTAAATATATATAAAATTATAAATATATAAAATCATTTTTTTTATTAGATTGCAAGAATCGGGTAACAAGACCCCCTATAAACTATAGTGCGCCTGGGAAACCTTTTAACATGACTGGCGGTGTTGGTGCGACATGCCCTCTGGTACCACGGGGGTGGGGGAGACTAGACCTCGTGACCAACCTCTTGCAACAAGAAAGATTTAGCCAACCAAGCTAGGGCCCCAACCCCAAATATATAAAATCATAAATCTATAATATGGAACTTGATTTAATTAAGTTGATAAGTGTTATATGATCACATTAGGGTGGGGATGAGAGCACACATTTTTTTCCACATAAATTTATAAGAAAAAAAAAATACCAAAAAGGTAATAAAAAATAAAACCAAAAAAATAAATTAATAAACAAAATAAAAACCAAAAAAGAAATTGAAAACAAAGCGTTGAAGGAGCAAGGATTGAGAAAATCACATGAGACCAAAAAGAAAATTGAAAAATAAAGAAAAAAACCAATTAGAAATTTTTTAAAAAAAGCAAAAGAAGTGGAAAAGAATTTGGAAACAATAATAAGAAGGAAAAGTTGGAGAAAATCACCAAAAAATATCAAACCAAAAAAAAAAGAAAAAAAGTGAGAAAATCAAATAAACTATGGAAAAGAGATATCCCTTGACTACTTTAGATATATATTTTTAAATATAAATAAACTAGTATATAAATTTTATATAAAATAAAATATTAAGTATAAAATAAAATATCTAAAGTTACTTTTACTTTACCATTTTTTAAATAAAATCAAATAACCAAGAAAAGAAAGTGAACTTGAGTTTTTAATAAATTATAATAGAAATATATGTTACCACTTTTTAAAAAATAATGGATTTGAGTTTTTTAAGGAATTATATTAGAAACATGTGTCCCCACTTAATTGATGTAGCTAAGTAATTTATATTTTTTATGTTTAAATAACTGTGTTATTTGAGATAATTTTTTCTCTTCTAGAGTTCCTTAGGAGACCCATTTTTTATGTAAATTTCCCCTAATGCAAGAAAAAGTAGTGGGTAGATGCCCAAATTGCTCAACTCAAAATGTAGGGTGTAGTGTTGACTTATGGAAAACTCAAAGATGAGCTCGAGAGTGAAATTGATAGTGGAGTAGCTGCTGCCCAAGTAGAGGAGGCATCCAAATCCCCTCTAACAATAAGGTTGAAGAAGAGGAAGGATGCACCCGAATGCAATCCCAAGCACAAAGTATACACACAAAAGGCTATGAAGGGAGAATCTTCAAAGAAAGCAAAGAGGATAGGGGGATTCGTAAGTGAGATGCCTACAATTGAGGAGGACCCCCAACACAAAAGAGAAGAAGAAGTCAAGCAGTCATGATCACCACCTATCGCTTCTAATCCTGTTACTACTGCTACCATTGCCACTTCTCCACCTCCTACATCTTAGGAACTTCCTATTTCATCTCCACCCATCGTGGACATTTTAATCCACCTTTATTCAACCTCACCAACAACCCTAGTAATGGTACTAAACTCCTCCTTAGCCACTACATCCCCACTTTCATCATCCTCGCTCCCTCCTCCCCTACCCACTCTCTCTACCTTAATTCCTACAATAGATATTACTACTAAACCACCTCTCACTCTGCTAGATGCCTTCGTAAAATACATGCAAAGTATGTTTGCTGATATTTCTGTGGTAATCATGAACCCCACAGTTAAGGCTTTGAGGACTTAGAATTTTGTTGGCCCACCTCTTCCTCCACCACCTATAGAGCCAGTAAAAATGGAGGCAACCATGTAAATTTCCGAGGAGATGGAGAAGTTCCAAAGGGAGGCTACAAAGGGTATAGTTGAAGAGCCTAAGGACCTTTTTTAGGAAAATTATTTTGAACACCTAGAGGGTCAGTTGAACATAAACCTAGATAAGGTGGTGTTTGATGAAGAGAGTGAACATTCCTCAGAGGAGGATATTGAGGCCCTTAATGAAAGATACATAATAGAAACCTCAAACCAAGAGCTAGAATATTAGTTGTCATGGAAACTCAAAGATGTGGATGAGAAGGTCATTCTAAGGGGCAGTCCTTCAAAGAAAATCCTGACACTAACATAAATGTGGAGATACTCAAAGAACCTCTACTAATAGGCTAAGATAAGGGCCCCATCCAAGAAGTGCCTCCCAAATATAAGGAAGAAGAGAAAGAAAAAGCCAAAGAAGAAGAAGATGCACCAAGGAAGAGCCCTGAAATCAAGCATCATGTTGAGCTGAAGCATTCATGTAGAAGGGGAGGTACTTGAAAAATTTGATGTCACTAAAGAAAACATAGCCTT
>VDFB02379557.1:0-21673 GCA_007258455.2 Sequoia sempervirens | reverse complement strand
AAAAAATGGAGTGAAAATCAATTCAATGGCGAATTCCTAGGTATTTTTGTTGCTTGTTAATTTCGTACTTATTTGGTGATTGGTAGAACCCTGTTCAGTACAAAAAATAAAGAAAATAAAAGGAACAATAACTTTGGATGAATATAGTAGTTGGAAGGTCATGGATGTAAGAATTTTTTTGCCAGCCAACAAATTGAAGAAGCTTCTAGGTGTGAAACATAATAATTTGGGCATCTATACTGAGTTTCCATATTTCTCCAATGTGGAAGTAGTTGGGTTTATCTTGAATAGATTGGATGATGATATCCTTACTCTCGATAAACCCTATCAAATTTAAAAAGAAATAATCAGAAATCTGACAAGATTATGCAATGTTATTGTTCCAAAAAAGAAGTCGATTAAGAATATTGAAGTCGAAGCCCTGACCGGAGTAACAAGAGATCAAAGGGTGCTAGTTATTTCAACAATCAAAGATCCATTAACAAGGTACATTGCATATGGAATTTCATACAAAATTGTCTTTAGAAATAGGGAAGGGGCAACCTCTACAGGCACAATCTACATTGCACACAAAATGATAATGGAAGACGAAGACTTTGATCTATGTGGATTGTTGAAGGATCAATTGATGGAGAATGTGAAATTGATGAAGGATATAGATTACTCAGATTTTAGGTTTGGTACCCTAGTTATATGCATTATGATGTATTTCCTAAATTGCTTGCCTCAAAATGATAAGGTGGTATGGAAGGAAAATATACCAGTTTGTAAGAAAATATTTGAGCACTTCAACACTCTTGAAAATGGTGAAAATTTTTATGAAAACTTCTTTAGAAAGTTATTAGGAAAGTTTGGTGTAAGTGGTATTCCACTCCCAGTAAAAGCAATTAAAGTTGGATCTTCTTTACGAAAGGTAGAGAAAAAGCAGAAAAGAGCAAGAGAGTTAGCTGATGTCACTCCTCTAGCACCTAAGTCAACAAAAGTTGAGGGGAAAGGTAAAGAGCAAATAGATGTGGATATAGTGGATGAATATTTTGATGAATATACACCAAGAGATGAATTGAAACCAGTTGAACCGAATGTGTTAATAGCAGAAGAAAGTGATGGAGAAGGAACTTTATTCAAAGCAAAGATACTGCAAATTGTTTAGGAAGAAGATGCAATGCAAAAGATAACTGACATATGGATAAATTGACCATCATATGAACATGACTTCATTGAGGACACTCTGGAAAGATACTTTATTGATAACAACATTAAATTGGAGAGTTTGCAAAATGTACTTCCAGAAGAATTGATTGAAGGTATCAGGGAGGCTATGGACTATGTGCCTCTAGATAGGAAAGAAGATGAGATAATCTTACATGTGAAGGAGAAGTTTAGGCTATCCCTTGCCAAAATGAAAAAGAAAATGAATGTGTTAAGAAAATGCATTGACTTGAAAAATAAGATCTATAATTACTATCTTATGTGGGCTCATGTGGTTGGTAAATACAAGGACAAGTTGGAGAAAATTGACAATGAGCTGATAAAAAATGGTTAGGACAATAGTATGGTTTAAGACAAAAATGGAGCACTTAAGAAGAAGATTCATGAGTTGTAGGTTGAGCATGCAAAGGTTCACTTTTCTAGAAACACTCTTATGGATACTTTCTGGAAAGTGAAGGATCATACCAAATGCAAACTGGAGCAAATGATTGAAGTTCTAAAGAAAGGAGAAAAGCTAGAAGAAGCCATTACCATTCTTGAATCCCTTGTCCAGGTCATCAACAAGAAATCATAAAATAATAGTTTGATAATAACTATTGGGATTACAGTGGATGCTTGGAAGAAATTTCTTTCAGAGATGAAAGATAAGTATAAAATAATTTTCTGAATTTAGCAGCAGTTGCAATTTTGATCAATTTTTGCAACAACAAAGGAGGAGAGAGTGTAGTAGGATAGAAAGCAACAATATTTTTTCATTGATGTCCAAGGGGGAGAGAATGTAGTGAAAAATTCCTTGACATCCAAAGGGGGAGCAGTGTTTTGTTCTATTTTGAAGTTTTGAGTTTTGGTTCTGACACTTAGTCATTTTTCACTAAGTGTTTACATCAATGCCAAAGGGGGAGATTGTTGGCATATGGATTGGTAAAATTTTTTTGTCTACTAGTGTTGTCATTGATGGAAATTGGAATCATTAGCATGGTCCACAGTTTAGATGTAGCTCATATCGGTAGAAATTGTAGTAGGTTGTATGTTACTGGTAGAAAGCATGAAGAACATGATATCTAGTCAGTCAGTCAGTATACTTCACTAGATAATTATTTTGTGTTGTGGATCCCTAGGAAAACTTACTAAGAATGTATGATAACTTATTGGTAAGTTATGTAGTTTTGCATTGATCGTTGTACGAGTTTGGAGATTCAATAGAATGATTTATTGTTTATTTTCTCATTATGGCCAACTTGGTGTATATAGCGTGTCACAAATGTATAAGGAGTAGTTGTTTTAATATTTCTTGTGTTGGGAATTTTGATTTGGGTCCCTACTATAGTCTAGCTAACTTCTGTGGGTACGCATTAATTTTAACTGGTGATTTGAGCCAACATGTGGAATAATATTACATCTTATGTGAAGCCGACATATAGTAGTGAAATCCTTGTTCGCAGATATATATATATATATGAGATTAGTAATTAATATTGAGTGTGTGCAAAAGTGTGAAAGTGTGTAAAGTAGAGTAGATGTGCGTGCAAGTATTAGAAGGGTTTTAGAAGGGAAAAAAATAGAGTAGAGTAGAAAAATAGAGTCATTCAAAAGGACTAAAGTCATTTTAACTGAGCTTCATTGGAACTGAATCCAGGCATTCAAAGATTCTATTTTCTTAGTTCAATATTTTTGTTGTATTCCCAAACATTTTGTAAGGTATTGAGCCTTTCTTATTTTGAGCACTGAGCTCTAGGAAGTGTCCCTTAATGCATGTGCATTCCCTTTTGTTCATACTTTTAACAGAGTATATATATTGTGGACTAACATCCACTGTGGTTTTTCCCCTAACAGGGTTTCCATGTAAGAATCTTGGTGTTATGGTGTTCTTTAATGTGTTTTCATATTTCCTTTTGTTTATATGTTGTGGATTCCATTAAATTTTAAATATTGTTGTTGATAGTTTTAGATCTGGTTTGAAATTCAAATATTGTGGAACACTGATTCACCCCCCCTCTTAGTGTTCCTAGTGTCCAACACTTACATCCTCTCAAATCTCATTAAATTCCTCTTACACCAATTTCAAATTCTCAACTATCAACATTTACTTCTCTTCCATCCTCCTCCACTCACACATTTCCCAAAATGTGCTCCACCCTCATCCAATAGAATTGTGACACTTGACAAGTTCTCATTGTTGGTATAATTAATTAATTAATTATTACACTGGCATAAGTTAACTTAGGTCTTGCATTTAATTAGTTAAGTCCTAGGTTGCAATCATTTAATAAATGGGATAATATTCCCTTCCTTGTTTGGTGGGATAAGATTCCTTCTAGAAGATGAGTTGTCCTTCTAGAACTTATCTCATCATTTAATAATCATCTAGATAGGGTTCACATGTTGTCACATTTTGTTAGATCAAGACACATAGCAACATCTCTTGCATTTTAGGTTTTCTCTCATGCCTATATATTCAGGCATCTTGTACATTTGTAATCATGTCATGTCATAATCAATTTGACATCCTTGCATCTTAATCAAAGCATGATATTTCTGCCATTTCTCTCTTCTGGAAGTTTTTGTCTTGCAGGTGATTCTGGGGGGTTTGAGGAGTTCCACCTAAACTCCTACATGGTATCAGAGCTTCAGTGCTGCAGACTTCTTCCCAGTTATTAGAGATTATTTTTGGCATGAAAATCTTGCTGGATGCAAGCAGCTTTTTTAAAGCCATTTTTCATTTTTGCTTCAGAAATCCAGTTTCTACTCAGTTCCAGGAAAAACGATTTCTGGGTTTTGTAGCCAGGGTCAAAATTTGAACTGGGTATCTTTTAAATTTTTGATATCTTGTATGGATCTGGAGAAAATTACTGAACAAAAATCGGCGCGCGTCATTTTTCTTCGGCTAAAGGTTTTAAAAAAAATGTTTTTTTCATTTTCTGCTTGCTGGATCAAAAAAATATTTCTGGGTTTTGTTCTTAGCTTCAAAATATTTCTGGGTTTCTATTTTTGTCCGCATATTGTGAACAAATTTTGCAGAAATCAAATTAAAAGAATTTGTTTTTGGCTAGAAAACCCATTTCCTGCAGGCTTAATTCAGTTTTTTTGAAAAAATCATAACTTTTGGCCATGGTATTGAAAATTGACAATTAAGATACTATTGGAAAGATAATTTTGTCTAGTTTCCAGTGGTGGCATCTATTCTGTGAAATTTTGCTCATAGAAAATTCTATAGTCAGCTGAAGTCAATCCTTCATATTGGACTCAACGGCCAATATCTTCGCATCAGATTGTCGAAATCCAAAAAATTCTAGCGGCATTTAGGAGATATTTTAGAGCATTTTTCATCAGTCCAGATCCTTTGATCAGTTTCAGCTCCAGGTACTTTTGCATTGATTTTTTCAGTTTGGTGCATTTGTTCAATAACTTGGACATCCTTAAGCTTGGGAAAATATTTTTTGATTTGGGTAGCATCACTTCAATTGCATATCATCTTTGGAAGTCTTCTATTTATTGTTGAAGGTCAGTGTCTTTGTATTTTTTGGAGAAATTTTATTATGGGGCTTGCATATACTCCTTTGACTATGTTGCATGAGGGTAACTATCAACAATGGCGAGATGGGATCTGCCACCATTTATTGCCTCATCTGTTTGGTATAGTTCCTCATCCGAGTGAAGGTATTCATGCTTCAGATCAAGTTCCCCATGATGATATTATTGTGCAGGAGTTTGATTGCCTTGATCCTTCTGAAGAGGTTGACAAGGTTCCTTTCAGCGCTTTTTCTTCATCAGAGATAGTTGGTATCCCTTCACCTTCAATGATTCCTTGTCCAGATTCATTGATTGAGGCTTCCATCATCATCATCATTCATCAGGACACATTCAGTTTTTCAGACTTGCAATCATAGGATGGCTTCGTTTCAGGTATCACTGACATGGCTACTTCTACAGGTTTGGAGGACATTCTTGAGGGGATATCACTCCTCTATTCAAATTTCTTATCTGAGACTTCTTCCCTGTCATTTCATTCAGGACTTGAGGTTTCTTCAGCATCTACCATTGGATTTGCTTCATATTTTTTTCAGTGATTTTGACACTTCATTTAGAGGGGCTATCAAGTCTCCATCATACCCATCATATCTTTTTCATCATATCAATAGAATCTTTAATCAGCATTCCATAGTTGCAACACTTTCTTTGTGGTTGATCATCTTTCCTGGCTCAAAGGTCCTCTATTGAAGGCTGCAGTTTCAAGGACCGTGCATCCATAATCAGAGCTTATCAAGTGAAACGTTAACCCTCGATCAAGCAAGTTGGTGTGTGAGATTCTCCGCAGGCTTGAAGGTTTCCATTGAAGGCTACTTGTTTCCACCTAGGGACCAAGCTGATTTCTGAAGTAGATTGAGTCAGATCCGAGCTCGCCATTGTCTTCAGAAGGCCTCGAAACCCTAGGATCGCCTACCCATTCATCAAAATCGGATACATCAACCTAGGAGCTTTAGAGGTATTTTTAGGGTTTGCAAAATCAATCGTACTATCAGTACAATTTGCAGCAAAAAATCATCCCGATCAGTTGTCCTCTGAGGCAAAATTTTTTATAAGTAGGCCATTTTTCATTTCAAAAAAATTAGGCATTTATATCTTTGTCTTTGGATATTGTTCAACATCAGTTTCCGCATCATCCTGGTTTGTCACCATTGATTGTGGTATCTTCATCTTCAGGCAAGGAGACATTTGAGTAGAGTTCAAAGACATCATCATCAGCATACATCCTTCCTTCAATTACTATCCGGAATGGGAAGCATCTCTATCTCCTCCCTATGGGGGGCGAATATATTGTATCTATGTGACGGATGGTGTACTTGGGGGGTATTTGGGAGTCCTCCATCTTTCCCATCCTATCTCACATTTCTGCATTTTCATCTCCTTTTTGGAGAGGGGTTTTGTTCCCATTGGGTTTTCCCCTTTTCTCCGTTTGTGGGAGATTTTCTGCATCTTCATGTGCATGGGTACCTAACATGGCTCGTAGCCGAGACCCATCATCATCTTGCATAATCATTGCATTTTCCTCCCTAAGTTACACTTATGGGGGGGTGTTGGTATAATTAATTAATTAATTATTACACTGGCATAAGTTAACTTAGGTCTTGCATTTAATTAGTTAAGTCCTAGGTTGCAATCATTTAATAAATGGGATGATATTCCCTTCCTTGTTTAGTGGGATAAGATTCCTTCTAGAAGATGAGTTGTCCTTCTAGAACTTATCTCAACATTTAATAATCATCTAGATAGGGTTCACATGTTGTCACATGTTGTTAGATCAAGACACATGGCAACATCTCTTGCATTTTAGGTTTTCTCTCATGCCTATATATTCAGGCATCTTGTACATTTGTAATCATGTCATGTCATAATCAATTTGACATCCTTGCATCTTAATCAAAGCATGATATTTCTGCCATTTCTCTCTTGTGGAAGTTTTTGTCTTGCAGGTGATTCTGGGGGGTTTGAGGAGTTCCACCTAAACTCCTACACTCATTGGCTCTCAATTTATCCCACATTCACCAATTTCCTCCATTCTTCAACCCTTGGGTTCTATAAATAGAGGCATCCTTTGCACAATATGGGTCCACAACTTCATGCATTTCCATTATAGTCATTTGAGTTCATAGCTTTTAATATTTTTATCATTTTCAAGTATTTTAGCTAAATTATAGTCATTTTCATACTTAGATCATCAAAAAACCATCAAGCTTACCAAAGGAATTTGGAACGGATTCTTTCCACATCAAAGGAGCACCACTCTCCCTATGGGATGGAGGTTTAGCTAGTTAAATTTGTTTTACATGTTGTATTTCATTAGTTTCTTGTTATTTGCATGTTTTCTCTTGAATATGGCTAAAGAATCTCACATGGAACATTAGATTTACTTTCCTAACATGTTTGACACTTGATTGTTGATATCTTGCTAGCTTTTGCAAGTTTGGTGTTCATAGGAAGGAAGAAACTCTAAATTCGGTGCATCACCTCCTTTCATTTTATGTTATCTTTCTATCCCTTCTCCTTTGAGAGTTGTTAAATTATAAGTAGTGATAGGTTTTCATTATGTTGTGTTAGACCAACATAATTGCACTTGGTTTAGAAAAGGAAGCCGACCTTCTCTAGAGACTTGACCTTAATTTTCAAGGTCTCACACCTTGAGTTCATTTGCATTGTGTCATTAGAACACTAAACTATTGTTTAGTAGGCTGTAGTTTTATGTGACAACAGTTTTTGGCATGCCCGGTGGGACCAACAGGAAGTTTCACTTCATTTTTGTTGAGGAAATATTGTTGCTCTCAACATTCCAACCTTGAGGAGGCTCCCAAACAATTACCTGGTGACTTTGCTATTAAGGAAGCACTCTACATACAAGTATGTGTAGGATCATGATGGGCCAAAAAGTGGCGATATGATGGGTATGTGTAGGGTATGTGGCTGACAACTTTTTTTTCCCCAAAATTGATGGAACAAAAAGGGTTTTTAAAATATATTTTCAGATTTCCACCAATATAAATTATGTTTTACTTTGAATTTAATAAATAATTATTATCCATTTTCTATTTGAATTACGACTAAAGTCTGATAGGTTGATTGAAAAACCTCTATAGCTTTCAAAGCGTTATCACATTTTTGAATCAAAATATGTGTCACATTCTATGTTTCACATACTATAGGATTAAGAAAGAAAATTTGAATTTCATGAAGTTTGACAAGTTAAGTGGTGGGACATACTATTTTATATTTTTAAAGTTGTAATAAAAATTCATAATTAATTATTTACTTGGAAAAAATTACAAAAATATGCATCACATCTGGACATGAGTCATCTACTTATATCTAAAATCTTATAAAAATATTATCATTTTATTGTGGTTAGGGTGGTTAGGATAGACACCTACTTCTTATTCTTTTCCTAAAATTTAAGTACTACTGCATTGAGAATTTCAAATTTTCACCAAATAGATTTATCTTTTTTTAAAATAAACCTAGTAGTTTAGAAACTACATTCAATTTGGTACAGATTATATTCTTACATATTTTTGAAATAATATAGATAAATTATTCAACTTTTTACGTCAAGTTGCCTAACTCTAATTTTTTTGAATTTTTTGCCACTTAAGGGAATGCTTTTTCCATGATGATCTTGCACATACCCATACGAGTTGGTCACTATGCTACTACCTAGAACTCACAATTCAAGATCAGACTTGCAAGCTCATGCCCAGGATTCATACAAGATCATCTTCTAGAGGTTATTTTCAATATATCCAACTCTCATTTTCTACTTCTAGAAGAATAAATAGATAATATTTATCACCTATAAGAAGCGATAGAAGTTCAAGTCCTCCTAGAGCCCAATCTACACCACCTATGGGTCGATTATTTTAGACTAAGAAACCTACCACCCATACAAATAGGACATTATTTCACACGAATTTACCTAGAAATCAACCCTTTGTGTCATTTACCAGTGGTAGCCACTTAATTTTGTCCTAAAAGAATGATATACCCATCAATTCCCTCAAGAGTATTCCACATTTGATTTGTGAAACATCTACAACTCCAGCATAACACATCATTGATGTGGCAAACATATGCTCAATACATGATGTTATAGAGGATAATGTGGTTATTAGATTACTTGCCACTTCACTTAAAGGAAAAGCATTGCATTGGTATAGAGGTCTACCTCCAAACACCATTCACAATTGGGATGAGCTAGGGGAGAAATTATGTAATCATTTTGAAGATAAAAGTGACCACTTGTCCCTAGTTGAACAATTAACCACTATTAAAAGAGCACCTCATGAATTCATGAGGGATTTTAACTATAAATTTTAGAAAACATGGGATAGAGTCCCTACTCTAGTAAAACCTTCTCCTAAGTATGCTTTCTTATATTTCTCAAGAGCTCTGAATAGTGACATAGTTGTTATGATTCAATCATTGGGAGGTAGTACTTTACTACATGCATATGAGGTTTCCATAAGGGTGGAAAATTGTTTAGTTCAGGTTGGGAAGATAGCTCCTAGGCCACCAATGCTTTTATTTCTAGAGCTTCCTTCATAGCTAATGGTGGCTCCTATCCCTGTGGCTCCAACTCAAATAGTTTCTACAATCCAACCTTAGATACTTCTACTACACTTCTAGAAGATTTACAAACCTTGCTCCAAAGTATGAATAATGGGCTAGTGTACATCAAGAGGCAACAAACTCAAAGTAATCAACCTTATTTGCCTCAAAATCAAGGTTATCAACAAAATAGACCACCTTATGAAGAACAAAATCAATAGAATCATAGTAAGAACACAAATAACATGCATACACCTACTACCAACAATACTAAGGATTTGGTCCCATTGCAGAATAATCTAGCCTAGGCACAAGAGTGGTGTTACCCTTGTGAGCAATCTCATAATCAAAACTCTTGTCAAAATGGAGAGTTTGTGCAAACTCTAGTAGCTCAAAATGAAACCTCTACTTCAGAGAAATAGATTGGAACTAGCTAAACAACATCTAATAATTGAAATCATACACAAGGTGACTCCTCATTTTTCATTTTGGGTCAATAATATTTTTATGACAAATGTTGATACAAAATCACATAATACAAAATTAAAGAAAAGAGAAATGGAGGGTGGTGCATCTTCCATGGTTAGTCAAGCATCAATTTCTCAACAACCTTAACCAAGTGCAAATCTTGTACCAACATGTAGAGTGACAAAGGTTCCATGAGAAAATCAACCTGTTAATAAGCCTAAACAAGTGGTGGAAAAGCCTAAGATTGCACAAACAACAAGAACATACCCTATTCCAAAGGTTTCCTCTAAAGCTAATCAACTTCCTTTCAACATATTGAAGCAAATGGAGAAATCTAATCTGAATGTAACTATGTGAGAGGCTATGTCTATCCCATCACAAAGAGATTTGCTACAATAGGCTTTAAAGTAACATACACAAATGGGTGAGATACTAGAAAAAGAGGAAACTACTCCATCAATTAGCCTAGTGCAACCCAAAGAAGAAGGGAATTTAAGCAAAATCAGTAAGATGCCTCCCTTCTATCTCTCTAATTATTGGAAATCATATAGTGCACAATTGTATGATAGATTTAGGGGAAACTAGTTTAGCCATGCCTAAGGTGATTACTAGCATGCTTGCTATCAAGTATGAACTGGTGGCTATAAAAGTTTTACAATTGGATGACACTTATGTTAATACATTGGGAGTAATTAAAAATTTAAAGTTGTCCTTGCATACATGACATGGATATGATGTGTTGTAAGAAATTTTAGTCATAAAATCTCCCTTCTCACTTTTCCATTTTCTTATCTATAGATTTCATTGCTAACGTAGGTGGGTACTTATCTTCTGATTGGTCTCACATGTGAATCATGGTTAAAAAGGGTGATTAATAGTATCACTCTTCACACACAAGCATTCAATAATTTCCTAGGAGTCCTAATTGGATTGACTATCAATCTCACAAGGTGAGTCAATTCTCAACAAGGAGGACCTAGGAGTGGGTTCTTTCAGCTTAAAGGGGTTCACCACAAAGAAAATGCTTGGAAAAGACAAATAAGTATTCAACTCACAAAATCTAATAATGCAAGCTAAATGAGAGATACAAATGATAAAATTATGCAACAGGAAGTTAAGATGTATGTACTTGGGAAGTCTAGAGATATTGTGAGGATTTTGGAAATGCAAAGAAGCTACCAAAATGTGCTATGGAGGACTTAGATGCCTTTACTATTGTCTTAGCCTTGCTGCTATTTTTCAAGGTAGATGCAGAATCTTCAGATGTCGGAACTAGATCTAGAAGAATTTATGAAAAGTACCCTTAGGAGGACTAAGATGCCTTTCCTATTGTCTTAGTCCTTATCTAAATTTTTGAATTTTCTGAGTGTGGTCCTGAGATTCAAGGCCTGTACTTCCTTCTCCACCAAGTTTCCAGATATGGACTTGTAAAATTACCTACACCACAAAAGAAATTGGATTGATTGTTTATAGGGGTTTTCCTTGGTCAAACACCTTATTTGGTAATTAAACCTTGATGGGAAAGCATAGATCTAAAAATGGAAATGTGTGTGTTCCCTAATCTTAAGTGTGTCTAAGATTATGCAAGCTAGAACATGGAGAAATCCTATTCAAGTGTGTTAGAATAGGATTCCTAGTTGGTGCAAATGAAAATGATCTATAAAGGAGATCTCTAATCACCCTAATAAGCCATAAACATGAAATGTACCCTCCTTAGGTAGAAAATAGAATAACAATGGAGGATGGAATCAATCAAGAAATAATTCTTTAGGCTTGGAAGAATGGATAGTTGCATCTCCAACCTAGAATCTCTCATTATCCTCCATAGGCATCCATTATTAATCTTTAGAAATGCTAGATCTTGAATTGAAAATAGACTTGATAAACCTACCAAAACACTAGAAGGCTGCTCCAAGACTTGAAACTCTCCTTCACTTGCTTCAACTTAACACTTGCTTCTCACATATTACTTGCTTCCTTCAACTTATGTGAAAATGGGGTGTGAATCTTACCTTTATAGGAACTCATTTCTAATACCTTGATTATTAGACTACAAAGGCCAACAAAATGCCAAATAAATTCAAATATTTTCATTTCCTTCCCTTAATTCCTGAAAACAAAGCAACTAGGACTAAGATGCCCTAGGTGGCATCTTGATCCCACAAGGCTTAAATTGCAACTTTGAAAGGTGGGCTACCAAGATTAATGATTTTTTATAGATTTTGGTCAAGTTTACAGTTGAAATATGCCCCATGATGCATAAAAATGTGTCTTAGGGGCCCATAACAAGTGACCTAAAGGGAATTTAATGCAAGGGGTGCAAAAAAGGGTCCAAATTAAGTGTGAAAATGAAAAGGTATGCATTTTTCTACACTCCAATGTGCTATTTAGAACTAGATATGGCATTAAAGCAACCATAAAATCTGAGTCCATAGAAAAATATCATCTAGATCCCTACACTCCTAGTCTAGTAAACATGAATTGCACATTGTATGGGAAAAAGGAAGAGTGTTATGTTCATGAGCCTACAAATCCAATAGAGGTGGTCCCTGATTATTTATTGGATGAATGGAGTAAATCTTTTCAATTTGATCCCCTTACCGAAGCTGAAATAAAGGAGACCGGTCTTGGCACTTACTGCATTCATGAAGAAAATGCTATTATCTCTAGTCTCATAAAAACTCAAGAAGACTTAGGGGGATTATGGCAGATGTTTTTTGATGGTTCTAGAAATTGAAATGGTGTTGGTGCTGGTGTAATGCTAGTATCTCATAGAAAGGAGAAATATTACTTTTCTTTTAGACTTTAATTTAGTTGCACTAACAATGGGCTAGGTATGAAGCACTCATACAAGGACTTCAACTTGCACAAAAAAGGAACATCAAATTGCTACAATATTTTGGTGACAGTGAGTTGGTTTTCCATTAGGTCAAAACTCAAAGCTCAACCAAGAAAAATCTTCTCGAATCCTACAAGAATAGGGTTTGCAATATAATTGATGGTTTTGAGGGTTTTAACATCCAAACAACTCCAAGAAATTAGAATAAACATGTTGATAGACTTGCAATAGTTGGTGCTCATTATACCAACACATATTGCAAGTTAAAAGGAGCACTATATCATACTTGTGGTGAGACCTTCTATTTCAGATAATCAAGATCATTGGCAAGTATTTGATAGTGACCAATAGATAGTAATTTTTTTGCAAGATGAGATAGAATTTTCTAAGAGAAATCAGTCCAAGCTACAAAATTAGTATATTGATCAAATTTTGTAGCTAAGTAGCAACAAGCTACCGAATGGTCTTATCACCCTTGAAAGTATTTTCAACCCTGATGATTAGTTAAGTAGAAAAGGATGTCAAACTTATCTACAAAGAAGGGTGACTTCAAGACAATTGAAATTTTGGAGGGTAAGTCCTTAAATTTGGGAAAGGTATGTTGTACCACTAAACATGATCTTTTCATAGATCTCTGCAATAGATATAATGATGTAGTTGCTTCGAATTATCAAGATCTAAAGGGTTTTGAACCAAGCCTTTCCCAACATACCATTGAATTAGATCCTGACGCCAAACCTATAGGGAAAACACAAAGGCCCATATAAATCCTAGGATTGAACCTTTGATGAAAAAACCAAATTGATCGAGGCTAGAATAATTTTTCCCATCAAGAATTTTGCGTGGGTTGCAAATCTTGTTCTTTTAAAAAAAAAATGGGGAAATAAGACTTTGTGTAGATTTTAGGGATCTAAATAAAGCCTCCCTAAAAGATCATTATCCCCTCCCCTCCATGGAGCAGATTTTACAAAGATTTAGTGGGTCAGAAAATTTTTCTTTCTTGGATGTTATTTAGGTTATAACCAAATTCTAGTTCAAGAGTTTGATCAACATAAGATGACATTTACTAAAAAGTGGGGTACCTATGCTTATTGTAAAATTCCTTTTGGTCTAACTAATGTAGGTGCCACTTTTCAAAGAGCCATCAATATGGCATTTCAAGGTGTGTTTAGATTATTTGTTTTAGTCTACTTGGATGATATCATGGCATTTTCAAAGAATGCAAAAGACCATTTTAATCACCTTGAGCAAGTATTTCAGAAATGCAGGGAGTATGGTGTTTCCCTAGATCCAAATAAATGTGTCTTTGCCAATGATCAAGGAAAATTACTGGGGCACATTGTTTCAAAGGATGGCTTGGTAATTGATCCTGCAAGAGTAAAATCTATCTTGTCCATCCCACTTCCCATTCATAAGAAAGAATTACAGAGTTTCTTATACATAATTATCTTTGTGAGGAGGTTCACTCCAAACCTTGTTCCTTTGGTATTAAAGCCCCTTACTTCTATTCTTAAGAAAAATATGGTCTTTAAGTGGACAACAGAAGTTAAAGATAGATTTGAGGCTATCAAAAAAGAAATTTCTCAAGCTCCTACCCTCGTAAATCCTAATTATGACAAGGATTTCATTCTTTATAGCTTTGGAGGTGAAGCAACCATATCAACTATTCTAATCTAGTTAAACAAAAAAGGTTTGGAGTAGCTCATTGCTTTCTTTAGTGAAAGGCTTAAATATTATGAGGTCAAGTACAACTACTTTGAAAGGAAAGCTCTTGTTGTTGTTAGAGCTTTGCAGAACTTTAGACATATGCTATCTAATAATAAGATATAGCTAATGGTTCCCCATGTCAGTGTTAAATAGTTCTTGATAAGCAAAGATATCAATGAAAAAAGGGTTGGATGGATCACCAAGGTGATGGAGTATGAAGTTTACATCAAGATCACTAAGCTAGTTATAGGCAAAGGGTTATGTGAACAACTTGTTTCAACATTTGAGACTCCTATAGAGGTTTCCCTTGTACTATGGAAAAAAAAAGCACTAAATGAAAACATACAAGATAGTTGGGTGCATGATATGACTACCTTTTTATGTAAGAAATATATCCTTTTGGTCTAAATAGGACCAAGAAAAGACATTTCACATTATAGTGCATTCCCTATGTCATAATGGATGGCATAATCTTCAAAAAGGATTTCAATGGGGTCCTATTACAATGCGTAGAGGCAGATCAAGTCAGATGATTGCTAAATAAATTTCATGATGGCTCTTTAGGTGGTCATTTTTCTATAAGGACTACTACTACAAAGATTATGATGGCTGGTTATTATTGGCCAACCTTGTTCAATGATGCTCACAAATGGGTGGGAAATTGTAAAAAATATGCTTTCTTTTTTGGAAAGAAAAGGTTGGCTGCCCTCCCTCTTCAACCCATTCAAGTTGATCAGGCATTTACACTGTGGGGTTTGGATTTTATTGGCATGATAAATCCACCATCAAGTGTTGGTCATAAGTGGATTTTAAAAACCACATATTACTTTACAAGGTGGATAGAGGTAGTTGCTTTGAAGGATTTCACTGATAATTCCTTGATGGAATTGTTACAAGATTTGAAATTCCTTCCACTTTTATTTCTAATATTTCCAAGGCATTTACTAGTGCCCAGACCCTTGATTGGGAAATGAAGCATGAAATCTACTTGAATACCTCATCTAATTATTATCCTTAGGGTAATGGCTTGGCTAAATCTTCAAATAAAAATCTCACCAGGATTATCAAGAGGACCATTGAGGACAACCAAAGGGTTTGGCATAGCAAGTTGAAGATAGCCCTTTGGGCTGATAGAATTACTCCTAAAAGAGCAATTGGTAATTCTCCTTTCATGCTAGTTTATGGAAGGGACAAAAGAGTGCCCTTATCATTGGGTTGCCTTCCCTTGAGTTGGAACATTAGCTAGAGATAAAAGGAAATTGTGCCATGACAGTAAGGTTGGATGAACTTTTGGAATTGGAAGAGACAAGGAATAAGTCTATGCAAGTCATAGAATCACATGAAGCATAGGTCAAAAGAAATTTTGACAAAAAGCTAGTTCATAGAGTGTTCCAAGAAGGAGATATAGTGCTAAAATGGGATGCAGATAGAGCTAAAGATAGAAGACATTCCAAGTTTTATTCCATTTGAGTGGTCTATATGTCATCACCAGTTGCAAGGAGGTAATGTATTCAATCTTTCTAGGTTGGATGATGAGGTTCTTCCAATATTAGTCAATGAGATTCAACTCAAACCTTATTTCTAATAAATTTTGAGTTTCCATGTATATATTGTAATTTTTTTGTTTCCATAAGTGCTTTTGCACACCGTACATTCTCCTTAAGGGAATGTGATCTGAAATAGGATCTATGACAATTTCTATTTGAATGCTTAACAATTACAACAATTAATCAAAGCTTTAAAAATGAATTAAAATAATTGAAATGCTTAAATGAACATGGCATAATAAAGCTGATGAACAGAAAGAAAGAGAGAGGAGATAGAAGAAACAATGTAATTGATAATGGAGTTCCCCAAAAGAATACATCTTTGGGTCCCTCTCCAATAGAGTGATCAATCCGATTATTCTCCAAAATCAGAATTACAATCACTACAAAGCCATTCGCTTGAAGCACAATGACATAACATTCCTCTGACATACAGAAATAGCATCAACATCTTCTAAGCATTCTCTCCTTCACATCACCTAGTTTTCCTAACTCTCCCATTATCTCCTAATATGGCCTTTAACCATATGATTTACACAATCATACCATATTAGGTAAAAATCTCTCCTAATTCTCCCATTTTACATAATAAATCTTTAAATCTCCCTTTTTTACATATAAAAATCATTTAAAAATCTTCCTAATATCATTTCATTTTATTTGAGCCCTTTAAATTTGTCATCTTTGGGATTTTATTGTTTTGGGAGGTTATTTTTATCTAGGGGTTAAGTTTGTTTTACCCTAAAAGGGGTTAAATCCCTTTAAATTGAGGATTTTGGGTTTTGGGAATTTGGTATATCCAACTGAATGTATTATTATACCAAAGACACAAAGCGGCCTAACAGTTGCTTATTATTTTGGGGCTGTGAGGGTCGGATGTTTGACCCCTGGCCTCCTATTTTTAACCCAATTTCAAATTGGGAGTTAACAAAACAAACCACAAATGCTTTATAGTTAAGTGCATATCACGCACCCCAATGATAGCCTGTGATCCTTGGAGAAGAGAGGTGGGGGGTTCGACCACCACCATTGAATTTTATAAACCCACTAACTAGCCCAACTGCTTGTAGAAGGGTGTCATGTGGCACACTGAGAAGGTGCCACATGGCATAATGTGATTGGCTCAACCCATACAGTCACTGCCACACTGTCCAAGACACGTCATCAACCTACCATGCATGCACGCCACGTCACATGTACGGACGACCATGCCACCTATATGAAATGCAGAGTCAACTGCCATGTGTAAACATCTAGTTAGTCCACATCATCTATTGTATAGAACAAACTACCATGTCAAGTTGCTAATGTCATGCTAACATCATCGTCCGTACAACTGGCCAACCATGGTACCTACAACCTTTGGCTTGGCGTAACTTGCACGTATGAGCTCAAATTTCAACAAAACAAGTAGCATTGGGTTCATGTTGACAAGCTCTTCATTTTGGTGCCATTTTCATCAAATTCTGAGACAGTGAATTTTTTTGCCTTTCTAGAGGGCCTCAGGTGCTTGTTTGACCAAACCTTTTACTAGTCGTATCTTGGGAATATGGACACCTTTTGAGCCCATTCAAGCTGCATTGGACTTATAATTTTTGGTTCTTTGATCTGGCGATGATTATTGGAGCATATGGGACACTTCAATTTTTGATGTAGAGTATCCCCCTAGATCAAAATGTATGCACTTATTTTCCATGCTTTCCTCTAGGTGTAGGCTTGTACATGTTTTTTGTTTCACCCTAGGGAGGCCTAGTTTTGTTGATCCCATTCATGAATTTGCACCCAATGGACTAATAAGGCCTATGGACTCCATTATTAGCAAGCAATAATCCACAAAATTTTCCAAAATGTTGACATATTTTATGCCACCCTTTGATGCACACCTTTTATATCTTATTAGAGAAGTCCTACGTGTGCACCCTATTGAAATCCATGTTATTTTGGTGATCTAGGCCTTTGAGGTTTTGAGGTTCCTTAATTGTATCCATTTTAGGGTTCTATATTTGTAGGTTAGGGTTTCTAAAGCTTTCATATGTTTTAACCCTGCTTAAACCCTAAATCCAAGTGCTTTGGTGGACATTTTTGTTGTATTTGCTTGTTGACTCTCTGCAGCCAATTCTCAATCATCTAGTTATGACTTATATCTTAGATGACCATGTTCTTACTATCCCCTTTACCCATGTTTTCTAGTCATAGCCTCAGCCTAAATATTTCTCCTAAGTCTTATGTTTTAGGGGTGACAAATATTTCATCCCAATCCTTACATTACCTAGGTGTGGCCCCATTTTAAAACAACTATTAAGTCACATGCTCTAGCCTACCGCTTAGGTCTTTCATCAGGTATCGTTTATACCTTGTTGCTCATCATTTTCACTTCCATAATGAGCAATGAACCTTTTTTTTTCCTTGCATTGCATATCACTTTTATCTTTTGGTCCTTATTCTTTACTTCCACAGTGTGCAACAAATTGTCCAGATTTAAAGCCAAAGTATCCAACAGTAATCGCGGATGTCTAGTACATCAATATTTTGATCCTAAGTGGCAAGGACCTTTGTAATGTGCAATGAAGGTGAGATATCCTTTGTCAAGGTGACAAGCAGTCATTGATAGAACATGAAGGTTGGTCCCTTTGACATCCCAATGTTGATGTGGTGAATAGGTGGCAACAACCCACTAGCCACGTCGACTTGGTGGGCCTTTTGTTTTGCTTAGTGAGAAGGTGGCACATATTCTGATGGGGCCCAATGCTTGGCCCACTGGATGGTTTAAACAACTCGGATCAAGAAGGAGGATATGATGGTTATCACACATGCTTAGTGCATCACAGTAAATGAACTTAGAGCATAATACCTTTCCATAATGCATGATGGATAACAAATTTTAAACAAAGAACATCTAGTAGTGGAGGTACCATTGTTCCCTTGCTTCACATCAATATTGTGAAGCAAGGCGATGGAGTGTCTATTGCGATGCATGATGGATGTGGTGGCAACAGTCAAATTCAGGATCAATGGCCTTGATTCAACAATGTTGATCACCTTCTTTGTTTTAAAGTTATAGGAGATCTAATCTCAGTCATCCATATCCGATCCAATAGTTTGAATTCAAAATACAATGGATAATGCGCCTCCTTTTATAGGTAAACAATTTGTTAGTGATGTATCAACTGCATTCTCAACTACCTGATCAAATCTGATCAATTTGGATCATTTTTTCACTTCTTTTCAATGTTGTAGAATGATGCCATTACTCCTTGATATGTTGCAGAGGTCGTATTCTTCAATTAGGGTATGTTCGCTTGGTTTTTTATGTAGAATTTGTGGGAACCATCCCTGCATTCATGAGTCATCATTTTGGGATGTGTTTGAAGCTGTCAAAGCCTTTATGGCTAGTTATGTTGCTTTGTGGTGGCAATAATTTTGATCCTTCTTCCTAATCGAGTTCATCTTTTGTAATCTTGTTTAATTTAGGGTTAGGCTTTGAACTCAATTGTTGTTTATGCTTGAACCATAAAGGGAAATATTGTATCATTATGATTGATCCTTCCTTTGGCTCCTCTAGGATTTTTCTTTTGGAAACATACAACTCTTGCATTCTACCATTGTAAAGGTTACTTCAAGCTTTACATTAATGAAATTCAACTATTATCACCATTACCTCTTGTATTGGTTCAGGAGCACCCAAGGCCTTCAAGGAGTTGTTCAAGAGCCAGGAGTTTGCAAGGGCTAGGAGGACCTATCCATTATATCAAAACATCAACTATGACCTTTTGAAGCCTATAATGGCATTTGGAGAGGATAAATGCAATGAGAGAGTCAACTGTCCTAAGGGTCCTGATAAGGATCCTAGGACCAAAATGCAATATAAAGGGAAAATCATGTTATAGGGGTTTGATTAGTAATATAATGCTTTAATTAGGTCAAATAAGGTTGGACATTGAAGATCCAATGGTTTTTAGATAATAGAATTTAATAAATTTCAAGATTGTAATTTCAAATTTTTGAATTTCACTTTAGGCGGGAAAAGGAGTTTTAGGTGTTTTAGAGGTAATGATGCATTGTAATCAATTCCAATCAGTTGGATCAGTTGGGGGATGGTTATATAACCCCAAAATGGTCATTTTTACAGAGGTTGGGCGTGTGGAGAAGTGACTGTACAGACTGTTCTCAGAAAAAAATGAAAAAACTCCAGTTTTTGCATCTTTTTGTGTTCTTTTTGATGTTCTATTGATTCCTATTGAGCTTTGATACATTTTAATGGCTTGAGGACTTTCATTTACATAAATTAAGACCTTTTTATGCTCTGAAAGTCAATAGAAATCAATTTTTTGTACAAAACTTCTGACTGTCCTCAAGGAAACACAGAATTTGCATTAGTTTTGAGGGTTTTTCAAGATGAATGATCCATTTCATGGGAATTTATGACTAATACCAATGAAATGTATCATAATTAACCTGTATCATATCAAACTAACAATCTAAAAGTTTAGGAAAGAAGAATCAAATGGTGTACACCAAGATTTGACTGTGAAAAATGCTTGAAGATGGAGGCTAGGGTGTAGCAGCAGAAGATCTGCCTTCATAAGGGGTATATTTTGAGTTTTGATTGACTAAATATGTTTTCCTAATGGTGTAGAGTTAATGAGAAAGTTTTGGAAGTGATTGGAAGGTTAGTTTTCAAGAAGCCCTTGTTTTTGCATTAGAAAAAGAGGTTTTTTGAGTTGGGAGTATTTTTGGTAGTAAAAGTGCAAACCAATTGTGGATTCTATGGTTTTGAGCCATTTAATTTTCTTCCCCAATGTTTCAAGATGATTGGATAAGTTTTAAGGGTACTTCCTTTGTTAAATTGACCTATTTTCCTTGTTTTTCCCATGGTGATGTATTGGAAGTCTAAACTGGTCCAAAGGAGTTGTATCAGATATTGAAGTATGTTATGTAAGTCCTTAATGGGTGTCTAAATTCATTATTTATTTGGCAAGTATTTTGGAAAAGTTGGGTGAAAAGTCCCGTGAAGCTGTTTGGCTGTGTTGGTGGAAAGAGTGCATCTAACAAGTGGATTTGTGAAGTTCTTTTGATTTTCTTTGGAATTTGGGTTGATCATCTGTTATTTGTCATTTCAAGTTGATTTCAAATGGTTTGGAACCATAAAGGAGGTTTTCTAATTCACAAGTGAACCTTTGAGCCTTGTCTCCGTTAGGGTGCCTGGGAGATAGCTTGAGATTGCAACCTTGTAAACCTTGAAATCATTGTGTTTCCAAAATTCCCTGACCCTCTGCATCATAGTGGTATCAGAGCAGTGAGTAGGTCCTTTAGGGATTGGAGAAACAACAATGGCACCAAAAAATCAATTGGCAAGAGAGTTGGAAGAGTTGAAGGATATCTTGGAAAGGGAGAGAAGAGAAAGAAGGGAACAAGAAGCAGCAAGAGAGCAGGCCAGAGCAAGAGAAGAAAGGAAATGGAAAATGGAGAGAGAGACCATGCAAGCAAGGATAAATAACCTTGAGAGGAGTAGGAGGAGAGAAGATCAAGAAAACCAAGAAGATAATGATGAAGAAGAAGAGTATGTGAGGGTAAATCAAGAACAACAAGCAGATGAGATAGAGGACCTTGAGGAAAGGAGGCTACTGAGATTGTTGAAGGTAGTACAAGGTCATGGAGGAAAGATTCACATAGGTTTTCATATCTATCAAGGGAAGATGGATAGTGAAGAGGTGTTGGGATGGCTTGATGCCTTAGAAAACTACTTTGAGTTTGAGGAGATGGATGAAGAGAGGAGGTTAAGTTTTCCAGAAACCAAGTTGAGAGGCAT
>VDFB02379555.1:0-16509 GCA_007258455.2 Sequoia sempervirens | reverse complement strand
CCAACACACAACTCAGAACTCTTCCTCTCTTCAACATAGATGGATCAAGCACCTGCAACCAAACTCAACAAAAACTCAACCAACCATCAGAATCTACTAGATTTGATACCAATTGATGCAAGAGAATCTACCAAAAACAACCAATATCAGGGGTACTTATGACCCAAACTCAATTGGAGAAGATCAAATTAAACAATCACCATTGATTCACTTAACTTTTCATCAAAATTCCATACAATTTCACTTGAAACTTCTAGGCTATCAACAAGCCAAACCACCACATCATCATGCCATACCTTTGTTAGACTCATATACAACTTATCCATCAACAAAATGATTGAAATTAAACAAAATCCTGATTTGGAACACTGAACCAATCAATTCTTCCCTGATTCACTAATCCACTCTTCAATGCAACTTACATGGAAAAATAACAACAAATCAAGCATTCTTGCTACCAACCCTTATCCAAATGTCCAAGACACTGTAAACAACATGTTCTTGACTAAAAAAAATGAAATATTCACTCACAAACCACTGATCCCCTTGTCCCTTTAATTCTTGCAGTGATAACATCATTTTTGCACATAGGGTTAGTCTTGCCCAAATCATCAAATTAGAAAATTTTCCTTCTAAACTTCTCTCCAAACATTCATACAACTTCAACATCATTGTTTAAGTAGTTTTAACAGAAATAAAATCACATATATCCTTGTTTATTTAGAAATCCCAATTTCATGCATTCAAACACCAATCTCCTAGTAGCACAACTTGATAAAAATGGGTATATCAAACTATTCAAACTGAATATCCATAAACCAAACATGCCTTTAGGGATCCATTTTGGCCTATTTCAACATACTACAAAAGCATTAGTACTTGTTTCAGAAAACATAGGAGAATCAATACACTGTCCGCTAGTAAAACACATCAATTAGGTCAAAATTCCAAAGCAACCACCCTTAGATCAACTTGAAACAACCAAATAACATTGGGAGACATTAAACCAGGTCACAAAACTTACAAATCACCCATTTTTAGAAATAGATAGGCCCATTATTGCACTGAACACTAAAACCCTCATTACATGCCTTTGAAGACTTCACAAAACAAGGGTTTAATGAAAATATAATCTCCAAACCTTTACACACTCTGCCACAATGTGAAACATGTTTAATTATTTCTCCATACACTATCTAAGCCTTCTTCAGTCCTTAAATACTCCATTTTCATCAAAACACCACTTGTAGCCATCCATTTTCATTAGGAAACTCTGTATTTCTATAGAAGACAACATCAAAAACCTAACATCATGAATTCCCTACACTTGCACACTTTCAAAAAAAAAAAAGCATCCTAAAATTATCCCATTCCACCGATCAAACTACCTTCATCGGTGGAATGGTGGTACAAATCCTAAAAGACTCTCAAAACCTTGTTTAAGGGTTACAACAGTTATAAGCAAAAGTCTGTGCCCAACATCAAGATTCAAATTATCCTTCTCAAAACCACTTAGTTTTGAAGAGCCTACACTTTAAGAAATTCAAGCAATAGATATCAAAGTCTAAAAGTGCTGCACAGACCTAAAAGGATTGAAAAAGCATAGAGGGAATGCTATTTTTCAGAAAAAGTAGGGAATTCTTTATTTCAAATTTGATTACAAGTTTTAAATTTGTCCTTTGCTAGATTTATACATGCTTTTATAGATGTTTCCCAACCAATAACTGACTTTACAACTTCTCTTACCAACCTATCCCTTCATTTTTCCCACAAAGACTTATCTTTTGATTTTTTTTTTAACATTTTAAGCAATATTTTTGCCAACTTGCTTAATAAACCTTCTAAAGACCTCTTTAAGGACTTAAATGCATTAAGTATGACCACTTCATGACCTTTTACAAAGTTTTTACATTTGAAAGTTCATTTTTTACAAATTTTCCAATTAAAGACATCTAGTGAGCAAGGTGCTCCTACACCAAGGTGGCTCCATTAGTGCATATTGCAGCTCCAAATAATAGATTTTCTTTGAGAGTTGATTTTGCTGTAATTTCATTTATTGAAAATAATTGAAAGTGAGTTATTTTTTTTCTTGCATCTTTTGTGTTGGTATCTATTGTTATGTTTTGTGTGGTTTTTGGGCGGTGTAGCCCTCATCATTGAGGTAGTGAACCACTATTGTGAAAGTTCTATTAGATGGGGAGTAGTGTACTTCCTTTGGTTAAATACCATAAATATCTATTGTAAAAAGTTGTTTATTTTATGAGGCTAGATTTAGATAGTAGATCCAATCAACTTTTCACTATGGTTTTTCCCTTGCTAGGTTTTCCACCTAAATCCAGTGTTATGGTTGTATGTTCTTGTGTTCATCTGCTTGTCATGTTTTAATTGGTTCATTTCTATTGAATGAAAGAAATTGTTTAAGCACTAATTCACCATCCCTCTCTTAGTACTTTTGTGTGTTCAACAGGGTGCTGAGAAGTTGAGTTCAAATGAGATGAACATCTACACAATCTTCTTATATAAAAAATAACACGAGCATATTATAACACACTCACATTATATCCTAAATAAACCAAAAAGTGGTAGTGGCCACTTTTTGGTCCCCCATCTTTGTGCACACACCCCCATCAGTCTCAAATCTTGGAGCCAAAATTTTGAGTCTATTATTAATGTTCTTGATTAGACACTAATCTAAATATAAATCCACCTTATAACCATGTTGAGTTATTTGACTAATTAAGCTCAAAGATATTATGATAATATAGGTAGGAGATTCAAATATATTATTTACAATTTCTTACCATCAATATATTCATTAGAATTGAACATATTTCTTTAATTTAATGTGAAATAATGTCACCAAGAAATATCCTTGTAGTTTTCAATTCTAAAAAATGAAAGAAGGTTTTATTCTAAGTCATATGTGAGATAGTTCTTAAATTAATATGCCCAGTATTATTTAAATTTATTTGAGTAGTTAAAGAGGCTAATAATATATTAAATGATCACCTTCTTAAGAAAATTTTTATTGTCTTATTTGATAAAAAATTCTTCTCTCCTACATGTGATTTCCTAAGATATTGATCACTTTTATTCCCCTCTTCATAATTGTAATGTTGATAGATTTTTCTTTTTTGTAATTTTGTTTTTGATTTCTCCATTCATTTTTATCTTGTCAAAAATTAATTGTCGGTTGGTTGATTTTATTTCCTTTGATTATTTAGTGTTGATTCCCTTATTTTTTTTATTTCGATATGGTTTTATTTTATTGTAATTCTTATATTTGCCTCTAGTGACAAATGCTTGAAACGTCCCACTAGATTCACTTGTCAAATCTTGAAGCCTTTCCTCTTCATTCAACAAAGCCCTATATACCTTTTCTAGTTTGATAATGTCAAGATTTCCAATTATCTCCAATGTCCATAGAAACTTACGACACTCATGTCATGAAGACTTCAATAAAGAATTTACAATTTTATACTCTTTATGCTCCACCTTCATCATTATAAGTTGATTCTTAGATTCTTCAACTTTGTAGTGTGATCATTCATGCTATCTTTTCCCTTCATTATTAAATGAGTTAATTGTCTTTTAATGTCCATAATTTTTAATTTGTTGGTTCTTTTATACATTGGTTGCAAAGTTTCATATTTTTCTTTATTGTTTTAAGATCCTAACCATGAGGCCTAATCCATGGACTAATTTTTCATAGAATAGTTTCTCATGTATTCATATCTATTTTATCTCGATTTTCATGACTTCTTTGATTTGTAAGTTTGTCTTCTATTGCTAGCCCCTATAGACCTTTCATTTGTAGTACTAATTCTATCTCACATTTTCAATTTGCATAGTTAGAAAGATCAAAATTTTCACCAATCACAATAGTAAAACTTTTGGATCAGGACATAGCTAGAATAAAAAATAAATTGCCTAGCCACCAAAACTTAAAGATTTTAAAAATGAAGCCACTGCCAACATTCAAATATTTTTTCATATTATATTGATTTGACATTGGCCTTCTTATAAAACAAATGAGAAATAATTTTATAAATACTCATGACTAACAAATATAAAAGAAAATTTCATCAAACTCTTTGACTTCAACAAGAATTGCCAAATATTACAATATACCAATTTCTTCACCTTTCACTTCTTTTAAAATTTGTATGTGCACTTCATACCATATGAACACAGCAAATGAGACTGATTTTCCTTTTGAATATAACATTGACTTGAATTATTTATGTATGGGTTTCTCATTTAACAAAAAAATAATAATTAATCAAAGGCTTTAAACTTTAATATTTAAAAAATATGTTACTCCACACAGCAACCATTCATCCACAAACTTATGTACATCACAAAACACCTTATGCTTCTACCATAGAGAGCTTAGCACAATGTACGAAATTGCAGAGTCTGCTAAACACATAGTGCCCTCTGCATTCAAGACCCACTTCCAACATGAACCAACAATACTTGTAGCTTCAGCAATCACAACCCACTCACACATATAATCATCCACTTGACTAAGAGAAGCACAAATTCAATAAATGTCATGATTTTGAAAGAAATAAAACTAAGTGCATGGAACACTTAAGATTAAAGGAATGGCTCTTTTATTTAATGGGTGCAAACAACAAAAGGCAACAACTGCTCCTTTGCATGAAGATGCCGTCCACAACAATTGGCACGGTTTAATTTTCACTACAACGTACAACTACTTTGATGTTCAATTCAAACAAAATCTTCTCCCAGACATACTATCACTGCTCTAACTAACCACATTATTCATTCACTCATGAAGCTCTCTACAACCCTAAAAACCAGATAGCTCACTTATTTTCCACTTGGCTCCCAAACTTTTTTCAACTCAGGAACCCATCAATTGTAGATATGCTCAATCAAGATCTGATACCGTGACAAGAAAGTTGCAAAAGAGAAACAGACAAAGATCACATGGATGGCATGACTGTCAATTGGACCTTAGTGAATTCTTTGTTCATTATATTGCTATTTATGGCACAATACATAGAATCATATTATCCACGTTCTGGATTGTTTATGACGTTTGAAAAGAATTTATGAAGGTTCGGTATGAATGTTAGATGGTGAGTAAAGGAACGGCGATGAATGAAGGAGTTGGTTTGGTATGTGCCAACTATACAAATTGTATTCTAAGATTGAGGGTATGCTTTAAAAATCTTTCAGTGTACGCTTATCTTGGGGGGTCAGATTAATGCCCATGGCATGCCAAAATGAGTATGGTTGATAGCTTACCACACTGTATAGTAATGTGTATCCATTGCGTAGTAATTAGACATGGTGCGACCACTTTCTTTGATTATGCAGGACATATTTGGGATTATCAAGCAAAGGGCATGGTATAATTGCATCTGAGTACTATGTAACTCATTGATATAGACGCAAAGCATTGGGTCACACCATTTCAAAGCTATTCGCATAATTCAAATGGCTATGTGGAGTTTTAGAGAAGAGGTAGTATATTATTGTCTAATTATAAGGGATACAAGGTAATAAATATGTGAATATTGAAAGTCTATGATGTGTGAATAGGGATATTTTACAAGTGAAGAGCATGGTGTAATTGTATTTTAGTATTATGTAATTCAATTGATATAGAGAAAAGTTATTGGGTCACACCATTTCAAAGTTATGTACATAATTCAAATGTTTATGTGGAGTTTCTAGAGAAGAGGTAGTATATTATTACCTAGTATTACGAGGGATGCAAGATAATTGATATGTGAATATTGAAAGTTCAATGGTGCGTGGATAGGGATATTATACAAGTGAAGAGCATGGTGTAATTGCATCTTAATACTATGTAACTCATTGATATAGAGCAAAGTAATTGGGTCACACAATTTCAAAGCTATGCACAAAATTCAAATGGCTATGTAGAGTTTCTAGAGTAGAGGAGGTATATTTTTATCTAATTATGAGGGGTGCATGGTTATTAATATGTGAATATTGGAGTCCAATGGTATGTGAATATGGATATTTTACAAGTGAAGATGATATTGGATTCTAGGTAAGGAGGTAAGAGTCACGACCTAACTTCAAGAGGCTCTCTATGATTATATCCCATGTAATGGATATGGCTCAAGCCATAGGTGAAGATCTTGGAGAAGAAAATTGAGGCTTGTGATTTAGTATTTTGGATGGTTTATGTATCCACATCTATGATCCACATTATTTTTGGCATGGTGCATTATGCCTAAAGCTTATATTGGCATTTTACAAAGATGCGACTCTTTCCACACCATCCAGTGCCATTATAATATAATTTAATCCACATAATTTTTGGAAAGCATTTCATTTAGTATTCTGTAAAAGTTACACATAGTATGAAGATGATAGAACATTTCAAAGTTTTAAAATCATTTGACTCCATGTTGTCCCCATTGTGTGGTTTAAGATGTCATAGAATTATTTTTAGTCTAAAATCTATTTTGTGGGTGGATTCCTCATGACAAAAAAAAGGGTAAACTCCATGAAACTTATCTTTATAAAGTGAAAATGTTTTAAACACCTCCTGTATTTTAACAACTTATTACTTATTAAAAATATGAAACATCATGTAATTTATGTAGGAAGTGTATTTTTGAAGGATCTAAATTATAGTTTAAAATGTTAGAAATTAAGGAATTTTTTATCAAACTATGTTGGTAGACTATAGGTAGTTGGGACTTTAATTGCAACATGGACGTGCAAATCATATTGGAACAATGAAAATAAATTCCTCTAAAGGTTTAATGCAATTGATAGCTACACAACCATTGTTCCTAGTTCTAAACAAATAGCTTGTACATATTAATTGTGGCTCTTATTTATGACTTTGTTTCTATCTTATAAATCCAGGGACCATTTACCTTCAAGTCAATTCAAGTGTATTGACTAGGTAGGATTCAATGTGCGACAATAAAATTCCCTTAATTGGCCTATAATTCTTTTCTATTATGAAATTTGCACTAAGATATGATGGTTGTTGCTACAATTTAATTTTCAGATTAGATTTTGACTTGACAAGTAAATGAGAAAAATCCTTATAAGTGATAGAATCCTTTGGTCCGTACACAACAATTGGCACGCTTTAATTTTCACTACAATGTTCAACACCTTTGATGTGCAGTTCAAACAAAATCTTCTCCCAGATATACTATCACTGCTCTAACCAACCACATTATTCATTCACTCATGAAGCTCTATGCAACCCTAAAAATCAGATAGCTCACATATTTTCCGCTTGGCTCCCAAAATTTGTTCAACTCAGGAACCCATCAATTGTAGATATGCTCAATCAAGATCTGATACCATGACAAGAAAGTCGCACAAGAGAAACAGACAGAGATCACATGGATGGCATGACTGTCAATTGGACCTTAGTGAATTCTTTGTTCATTATATTGGTATTTATGGCACAATGCATAGAATCATATTGTCCACGTTCTGGATTGTTTATGACGTTTGAAAAGAATTTATGAAGGTTCGCTATGAATGTTCGATGGTGAGTAAAGAAACGGCGATGAATGAAGAAGTTGGTTTGGTGTGTGCCAACTATACAAATTTTACTCTAATATTGAGGGACTGCTTTAAAAATCTAGTGCACGGTTATCTTGGGAAGTCTGATTAATATCCCATGGCATGCCAAAAAGTTGTTGATAGCTTACCACATTGTGTAGTAAGGTGTATCCATTGCGTAGTAATTAGACATGGTGCGACCACTTTCTTGGATTTTGCAGGATATATTTGGGATGTACCAAACAAAGATCGTTGTGTAATTGCATCTTACTGCAGTGTAACTTGATATAGAGAAAAGCAATTGGATCACACCACTTTAAAGCTATGCACATAATTCAAATGAGAAGAGGTAGTATATTATTAAATAGGATTACGAGGGATGCAAGGTAGTTGATATGTGAATATTGAAGTCTAATAGTGTGTGAATAGGGATATTTTATAAGTGAAGAGCGTGGTGTGATTACATCTTAATATTATGTAACTCATTGATATAGACCTAAAGTAATTGGGTCACACCATTTCAAAGCTATGTACATAATTCAAATGAGAAGAGGTATATTATTACCGAGCATTATGAGGGATGCAAGGTAATTGATAATTGATATGTGAATATTGAAAGTCCAATGGTGTATGAATATGGATATTTTACAAGTGAAGAGCATGGTGTAATTGCATCGTAATATTATGTAACTCATTGATAAAGAGAAAAGAAATTGGGTCACACCATTTCAAAGCTATGCACATAATTCAAATGGCTATGTAGAGTTTCTAAAGAAGAGGACACATATTTTTACCTAATTATGAGGGGTGCATGGTTATTCATATGTGAATATTGGAAATCCAATGGTATATGAATATGGATACTTTACAAGTGAAGATGATATTGGGTTCTAGGTAAAGAGGTAAGAGTCATGACCTAATTTCAAGAGGCTCTCTATGACTGTATCACATGTAATGGATATCTAGCTGAAGCCATAGGTAAAGATCTCAGAGAAGAAAAATGAGGCTTATGATTTAGTGTTTTAGATGGTTTATGTTTCCACACCTCATGATCCACATGATTTTTGACATGGTGCGTTATGCCTAAAGCTTATATTGGCATTTTACAAGCATGTGACTCTCCAAACCATCTAATGCCACTATAATCTAACAATCCACATAATTGTTGGGAGGCATTTCTTTCAGTATTATGTAAAAGTTGCACTATTAAATTGGGGTTGGATAAGTTGGTGGTGCACATGGTATGAAGATGACAAAACATTTCAAAGTTTTAAAATCATTTGACTCCATGTTGTCCCTGTTGTGTGGTTTAAGATGTCATAAAATAATTTTTAGTCTAAAAACTATTTTGTGGGTAGATTCCACATGGAAAAAAAATATGGTAAACATGAAACTTATCTTTATAAAGTGATAACTTTTTAAACATCTCTTGTATTTTAATAAATTGTTGCTTATTAAAATATGGAAAATATGAACCTTATCTTCATAAAGTGATAAAATTTTAAGCATCCCTTGTATTTTAATAATATATTGCTTATTAAAATATGAAACATCATGTAATTTATGTAGGAAGTGGAAAATATTTTTCAAGGATACAAATTTGTTGCAAGAATGAAGGTGTTTTCATTGATGTCAATTGGTCAATCGATTATCAACTAGTTGCTATTATCATTGATGTCATGGATGTAGGTTAAATTGGTCGTATATGTCAAGGACATTGAGAAAATTGTAATGAAGAAAGGTTGTAGGTGTTCAGTGGTTGCTCCAGGTTTTGCTCTTATGTTTGTGCGGTTCATATATGTTGATCATGGTTGTTGGAAGCTGCTATATCCAAACTTTGGGCTTCTGATTCATTATACAGTGCGATTTATGTTCACCAGTTGTGAATTATGGTTTTTTGTGCATCTAGCTTAGGTCTGAGACAAATGTCATTGCTCCAGATTTCTCTTTGGTTGAGTCTTATGACTTGCGGTTCTAGACTTAAGTTGTTATGATCATGTTGAAGATATTGTTGGCGTCTGGAAAGATTAGATCATGTTAAGGGTTATGTGTGCTTAATTTTTTTATGTGTTTACACTGGTTTGGCTGACCTTGTGTTAAACACTACCTTCAAAGTTCATGAAGTGTGTTGAGACTCATTTGGGTCCTCAGCAAGCATGTGTTTGGGTTCCCCTCATTCTAATTCCACCCTAGGATGTTTGGTGTTGACCTAATTTGAAATTAAATGATGGATGGCTGACTTTGGATATGTTTCAAAGTTGAAGATGGTATAAATGCATGATGAGTTATTGGTGAAAGATGTACAAAGAGATAAGTGCAAAGAAATAGAGAAAGGTAGATATGAATTGATGTGTATGTGATTCGAGTGTGGTAGGTCAGTGTGAATTCTAAATGTTGAGTTTTCAGAAGTAGTGAGTTGAAGGTGTACTCTATCATTCATGCATGTCTGCAAGTGCTTGAGAAAATTGTGGTAGAAATTGAGATTATCTTCTCTATGTAACATATTTCTTCTAGCTTCTTTGTATCTCTGTGGCAGTGAGCCCTCTAGGTGGTTAACCCTTGTTAGACAGTGAGTCGTGATCTTGATAGTTAGTCCAGTTTTGGTAGTGAGCCTTCTCTAGTAATGAGCCTTTGTCGGTTTTCATATTCTTTATATTGTGAGCTAATCCTCACCATGGTTTTTCCCTTATTGGGTTTACCACGTAAATCTAGTGTTATTGTGTATGTGGCTTTTCAGTTTCTGCCTTTGCACTTAATATTTAATCATTCTAGTAGAGTGAAGGATTTGTTATTGATCTAAATTCCAGTGAATTTTTTAAAGATTAAAATTTTCTACAACTAATTCACCCCCCCTCTCAGTTGTCTTCTTCAACAAAATTATAGTTCAAAATGTTAGAAATTAAGGATTTTTTATTAAACTATGTCGATAGACTATAGGAAGTTGGGAATTTAATTGGAACATGGTGCAACTCATATTGGAACAATGAAAATAAATTCCTCTAAGGTTTTAATTCCGTTGATAGCTACACAACCACTGTTCCTAGTTTTAAACTAGTAGATCCTAAATATTAATTGTGGCTCTAATTTATGGCTTGATTTTTATCTTATAAATCTAGGGACCATTTACCTTCAAGTCAATTCAAGTGTATTGAAAAGGTAGGATGAAGAGGATGAGGTAGTGGGAGATGATGCATAGTTAATTTTTAGTATTCCATGACACTTTCTTTATTTTGGCTCTTTTAAGTTTAAAACTCTTTTAATTATTTGGTGGGGTTACTTTCAAGAAACTGTTACCAAGATAATTTGTTTATGCTTTAAATATGGATTCGGCTGATGGGATTTGAATCTTTTGGGATAACTTTGATTTACTCATTAGAGCAAAACTCTGTTATCTGAATTATTGTTTTCTATTATTTTGATATAGAAGAAAATGGTGGAATTTATGCATTCGTAATCTTTGAATTATAGTGTATGAATTTGTTATGCTTATGTTGAATGTTCTGCAAGTTTTTAATCTATGATTGGAATAATAGATATTTCAAATTGTTGCCTTGCTGTGGTATCACTTATCTGTGAATACATATTCTATGGTGATATTTGATTTGATTTTAGTTGTGAAGTATTTTCAGTTTTAGCCTATGAAGTTGATGGATACCTTTAAATCTTTCTGGTTAAAAGCAATAGTAGTTAAAATTATTCCTTGAATATCAAACGAAGGTAGCTACCACATTTTAAAATAAGCAGAGAATCGGTATGAGAATTACATGATTACTGATTCAATTGTGGTTACATTTGTCACCTTAGTGGGCATGAGAATATAGAGTTAGGTGATAAATCTATCAACCAACATGAGGTCTTCAATCTCATTTTCATTCAAGATAAATCATTTTAAAGGGTTGATCATGGTTGTATATGGTGAATCACGATGGACTCTAGGTTGGGGAGATGTAGCTAGCCATCAAGCCAAGCCTAAGGACTTGTTTCCTAAGTGATTCCATCCTCCATTATCACTCTACGTTTAGCCTAAGGAAGGTACAAGCATCATTAGGGATCATTTGGGTGATTAGAGATCTCTCAAAGTGAGTCATCCATCTTCATGTTTTCATTCATGCATCATATTCTTACACATTAAAATAGGATTGCATTGTGTTTTAGATTTCTAGTTTTAGACACACTTAAGGTTATGGTTTATATTCCTATTTGCATGCATATTTCATTATTTCCATCAAGGTTTAATTACCAAACTAGGGGTTTGACCAAGGAAAACCCACCATTAGAAAATCAAGTTTATATTTTATTTTGTAGGTATTTTCATAGATTCAGATCCAAAATTCAAGTTGGAAGGAAAGAGCAAGTGTTGAAGTGCATATCAAAACTTTAAATTCTTGAAAAAGTAGAACAAGACTGATTCACTGAGAGTGGTGAATGAGTCCCACTGTAGGTGTTTTCTAGAACTTTTTGTAGATTCAGATACCCTTTTTCTCGAAATAAGCTCCTATACAGAAATCCAAATCTAGGATTGATTTTCCTAGGTTGGAAAACGAGTTCCAGTTGATCAAAAATTCAAAATTTCTAGTATTTTAGAGATTCAATCAATCATTTCCAGATCCCCAGGTGCACACCATACATCTTACTAATTTTATGTTCTATTCTATTTGCATTTCTAGGTCATTTAATAGGTTATTACATTGAATTAGGGTTTAGTGTTACATATTGCATTTCATTATCTTTTACAAGTCTAAACTTGGGGTTGAACCCATTTTTAGTCTACTTTTGGCTCCTAGGGAAACCCTATTGCAAGATCTCTTTCTCTTTTGCATTGAGATCTCTAGGGTTATCCTTGAGTTGAATCATTGGAAGTAGGTGTGCTCTATGTTCTATTCCATACGATAGCACTTAATAACCCCCATTTTCAGTGGGTTCTATTTTGGTGAACTTGCTTTTAGAACATTAAAATTCTAATTTGGAGTGCATTATCATCCTAGATCTTGCTTGCATTAACATTGCATTAGGATTTGCATTAGTTAATTTGCATTCTAGGGTTTTACATTTTTGAATTAGTGAAATATCATATAGCTTACATTCTTGCATCAAATTTCATTGAAATTCATATAAAATTTGTATTTACACCTAGGACCTAGATCATACATCATAGTGAACATAAAAATCAATTAAATTCTTTTGAAAATTTTGAAAACAATCCCTACTGTGACTCATTTTCCACCTTGGGTGAATTAGTCCTAGTGCAAATTATAAAATTTATTTCAAAGAGTTAAATTCCATGTTCTTGATTTTCTATTTGTTGTTATTGCCTTTTTGTTTTAGTTTGCATTCTTTCTGTTACGTTCAAATTATTAGAAGTAGCATAATTTACATTCATTGCAATTGTGGATAGAATTAAATTATTTCAATTTTCATTCTCAACATTAGTTCATAGTTCATTTAGATTGAATTGCATTAGACATACATCAGAAAATAAAACCAAAAACAAGACACAACACCTAAGCCACTTGGAGAAATTATAGTTATTTGACTATGTCAAATCTCTCTTTCCAAGTTAACCTAACCCTCAATCCTTTTAGTAATGATGAATTTGACATGTTAGATGAAGCCCTTGAGGATTTCATCTCACAAATTTTATCCACTAAGGCTTGTCATGACAAACCAAAAACAAGAGACGTTAATGTGATTCAACCTCAACTCATCCTTTACCCACCATCACACAAACCTCAAACTCAAACCAAACCTGAACTTATCCTTTACCCACCTACGAATAATATTTTGCAACAACCAATTCATAATAATTTTTTACATATAACACCAAAAACAATACACAACCAAATCAACCAACTCCAACAACCTTACCTTTGCCTAATCCTATCTTTTCTAGTGCTACTCATTTTCCTTCGCATAGTGGGAAGGAGTATGATCTTGTTGAAAAACTTAAAAATACTCCCGCAAAGATATCCCTTTGGGACCTGATTCAAAATTCACCTAACTATCACACTATGCTTCAAACAACCTTACAACAAGTTGTGATCCCTCCTAATACAAATGCAAATGATGTAGTAGCTCTAATACAAGGAATGAATACAATTAATGTAGACATTACCTTTCACCAACATGATCTCCCTCCCTTGGAGATGAGAAAGAGACACAATGCCTTCATGATAATAGCCAAGTTCAATAGAACATGAATAAAAATGACCTTTATTGATAATGGATCAACCCTTAATGTGTGCAGTGTGAAGCTTTTGGATAGATTGTGCATGGACAAATACAAAATTGAACCTGAATCCTTATCAATTTGAGGATTTGAAAATTTAGGAAAGAAACCACTTGGTGTGATTAATTTACCTATTACAGTCGGAAAGGCCACCTTACAAACTCTTATTCATGTTATGCCTCATTACCTTTTATACAATCTCCTTTCAGGAAGAACTTGGATTCATGAGATGCATGTGGTGCCTTCAAATCTTCATCCTATCATGAAATTTGTCTATAACAACAAGGTATACCAAGTTGAAATAGAACCCAAGCCTGAGAGTTGTTTACAAGTTGAAAAAGGAATGAAAATTCCTTTAAGCACATTAATTCCAACATTAAACATAAAACCTATGAAAGAAGAAAAACAAGAAATTAAAATAGTGTCAAAATTATTAGATGATTGTATCAAAGCTTTGTTATGACTAGTGTTTGCAGAGGTGAATGATAGTGAGAACCAAGAGCCAATGAGGTGAAGGCACGCTTGCAAATTATGATCCTGAGATTGGTAAACAAAGAAATTTTCTGAAGATGGAAGGATCAGATGCTGGCAAAGGTATTGAGCTTAATAAGAAGATTTTTTAGCAATCCTTTGTTGAAATGAAGGCTATGGTGGAAGAACTCTACCAGGAAAGACAAGAACAAAAGAAGCATAAAAGAGGGGATTCATCAAAGCAAGAAAAGCATGAGGATAAAAAGGAGAAAGGGAAAAGACCCTGAGGTGGTGATGAGTCTTCAAAAACTCCTTCTCCATATTTTCCTTCTTCTCCATCTTCCCATTCTTCTCCTACTGATTCTGTTTCTTTTGTTAATCCTTTCAAGGGTGCACATAAGCCTAAAATTAAATTGGATGCAAAATTTGATCTACCTAAGTTTTATAGGGAATTAAATGCTGAGAAATTAGATGAATGGGTTCAACAATTAGAAGTGTATTGTAGATTTCAAGGCCTCTTAGATGATGCTTCTAGGATCCTGTTAGCTACTCTTTGGTTGGGAGAAACAACTCTCACTTGGTGGGAGAGTAGAACTCGGGAAAAAATTCACAACATGGTAGAGTCAATTTAACTTGTGCAGAGTTTGTTAATGCTCTTAAGAAGCAATTTTATCCCGTAGGGCATATGCAACAATTATTGATGGACCTGAGTACACCCATGAATCCAAGAAAAGTGCTATTGCATTGAATGCATTGTTGCACACCCAAGAAACATTGCTTAAGTTCATAGGTGGTCTTCACTCTTATCTAAGACATTCCATTTTGGTTTTGAATCCTAGTAATCTAGATGAAGTATGTGTACAAGCCACACACTTAGAGTCGAGAGGTAAGAGTACTTTCATTGATAAGTCTGGCAAGAAGCCATCTAAGCCTGAAGGTAAACCTGAAGATAAAGGAAAGGGGAAGAAGACAAATACCATTAAGAAGAAGGATGATAATCTCACATGCTCTCATTGTGATAGGAAAGGTCATGATGAAGATAATTGTTGGCAGTTGCATCTAGAATTGAAGCCAAAATAGGTTAGTAAACAAAAAGGTAAGAAGGAGGCCGCAAATGTTGTTATGGATCTTGGTTCAGAGTATGAAGATGAAACTAAGATAACAACAATGGGATTAAAAGGTAAGGATTCTACTACCAATGATTTTGTTGCTAGTTGTGCTTCTACTTCTCAAGTCTATAATGTCCTTGAAGATAAGAAAAGAAATGAGTGATTTCACATAAGGGTTATTGCTAAACACACTAAAATTGATACACTCATAGATAGTGGATCTCAAATTAACCTAATTTTAGAAGATGTAAGGAATTTGTGATTGAAAACTACACTGCATTAGAGACCTTATCCATTAGGTTGGGTTTGTGAAAAAAATGAATTGCAAGTAACAAGGCAATGCACTTTAAGATTCATTATCACTAGCAAGTATGTTGATGAGGTGTAGTTTGATGTAGTTCCACTAGATGTCTATGGGATAGTGCTAGCTAGCCCATATTTGTATGATCGAAAACCTATTTTCTATAGGGAATTTAATCATTATCATTTGTTTAAAGATGGCATTAGGTATATTGTACACTCTCACAAAATTAAGACTGATAGATCTTTTGCAAACACAGGGCACTTGAAAAGGGTGATTAATCCAAGTAAAGATTTTACTCTTATGTCTGTTAAGTTAGGTGGTTCTAGACATGAAATTGAGGTAATCAAGGCTAATCATGATCAATTTCCATAGGAAACACCAACAGTATGACATGATGAAATAGTAAATGAAAGCATTGATAGTCCAAGTCCTTAACTTATGGGTGAGAATTCAGAGGTTCCCTTGGGTAAAATTGTTCCTATTGTGAAAGATAGACATATTGTGGATTCATTCTCTTTTGTATATGCATTGTTATTCAACTTGATATTAGTCAGTGGTTATTGGTTAATGGCTATAGTAGTTGATGTAGATGCTTATGGAAGTGATAAAATGATGTATATGCTCAACAATATTATTACAACCCTGATTGTAGTGATAAGCTAGGTGTACAGATGGACAAAGGATACAAGACAAGTGGGGAGGCCATACCCTCACTTAAATTATAAATAAATGTAACTTTTGGAGGTCCAAAATCTCTCTAGTGGGGAGGACTGATCTAGGTGGATACTTTTCATCAAAATTTGAAGTGTTCCATATGCTCCAAAAATTGTTGCTAGATCGAAGTGCTTGGAAAA
>VDFB02379554.1:0-120243 GCA_007258455.2 Sequoia sempervirens | reverse complement strand
TCACCATAGTTTTGAATGTTCATCCTTTTGAAAACTACGTAAAATCTTGTAAATGGGCCTTGTCACAAAAATACCAAATTTTACCTTGGTTCCTAGAACCTCATCAGATTCCGCTTTGGTTGTCACAAACTTGTTTCATCCCATTTCCTTCATGATTAAGCTTAATAGTTCCTTTCTATTGGCTTTCTCAAAGGTTCTTGAAACTATGTCGATGCTCAAAATGATTCTCACAACCTAGCCAAGCATTGAGGTAAAAAGAGAAGAGTTCAGTACTTGGTCAAATTTTGGAGTTTTTGAAATTTTTGAAGGTTTCAAAACTTTCATAAGGCTCTAACTTGGTTATCAAAACCTTCATTTTATCCGATTAAGTACTATCCCAGCTTCGTAAAGTAAAATTTTATTTTCAAAGGGTGGCATTTCAAAAGTCTTAAGAAAAATGGAAACTAAAATAAGTATTCTAGAACTTTATGTAGGTTTCAAAACCTCTATCGAGCCTCAACGAGGTTGTCAAAACCATGATTATAACCAAAATATCCTACATTATAAATGTTGGGCCCTTTGGATGGCATTTTGATGAAGAATTGTTAGACAATGATAAAAGTTTTGAAACCTTTGTCGGATTTCGATAGGGTTATTGAAACTAATCAATTCTTTGAAAAGCGTCTCATAGCCGTTCTCGTTTGAATTTTCAAAAATGTTAGAACTTGGTGCACTTGAGATGGGAAAGCTTACATGCGCCAATTATTAAGGGTATCATTAGAAGTCACCTTCAATGGTGGTATGCCTAAGCTCGCATTGATGTGGTTGGATTTCTAAAGTTGTAGGAAGTTACTACACATTATATGACACCTGTGTGGTAACTTTAGTAAGCTCAACTCTCCCTTTGTGGCTTGGTTTTCTATTATGTATGTATGGGTGACATGGTGAAGATGTATGTCATCTTCCAGTTAGTAACACATAAACTAGCCTCAGCAATTAAAATTATTAATGTGCATTTTTCTTCAAGTTCTATGTGTTGGCCATATAATATCATTCCATTTTCAAGAAGGTCATAAATCTTCATCAAATTAATCAACCATCTCTTAATTGTGATGATTGATATCCCCATGCATGGCACATCCATTGTGGTGTTTGGCCTCATTGCATTAGTATCCTATTGGTCCTTGTAGACCCCTCTTACAAACATAATTATTTTGAGATATTTGAGCCACTCACATGGCGGCTTATTAATGGTGCCACATGTCTTCTCTAGTAGGTCCTTTCTTCTACATAGTATGTTAAAAAAATTATCATTTCTTAGTGATGGTGTTAGCTATGATATACCCTATTATTATTGTCTTAGCCTTCTAAAGTGATTCTATTTATGCATCTTGAGATTATGTGGCTTTATGTGGATCATTGATCTAGAGTATTATTTTGTAGCATTATAATAATCATTGATAGATCTACCATATATAAAATGTGATAATGTAGGGCTCACTCTTGATGGTCTTCAAGCACTATATATACCATTATTTAGGGATTTCCTTTGTGACAAGGATAATAATTATAGAGGCCAACACAAATATTAAGTATGACCAATTTCCATATCTTTATACTATCCAAGAACTCACCAATATATTGATGTCTAAAACACTAGTGGTTGTGTTTTGCATTTTTTGTTGTACATGCCTTAGTTATGCCCTATGTGCCCTAAATATAGGGTTTTCTTCCTCTATCCAATAATATTGTGAATATGGTGGGTGTGGGTGTGTATTGTGTCCTTGGTGATATATTTGAATTATACATGGCTTGATATGGCTTGCAATTTCTATAGAGGTGTTCCATGTCATTGTATATTTATATTCTTTTTATTATAATTAATGTAGAGATGGCCTTCATTGCCATTTGGTGCAACTGATTGATCTAATATAAATTTTATCCTTATGGTTATATGTAAAATTTTAAAGGGATTGGATTAATGTGTTGAGTAAATAAGGGCCTATGTTAAAGGGCCAAATTATACGTACAGGCCTATGCCATTTTGTTGGAATGGATGAGCTAGAATATTATATATAGAGAAAAATAAAAAATGTAACATGTTAGTAAATTTGCTATAGAAAAAATACATGAAAAGTTGTAAGGTAGCTTGTAATAGTTTTAGGCTTTTGTAATGTGTTGTTTTGAATCTTAATCCATCATATAAATTCATTTTATACCCAATTGAAGATGAATATATCCATGTATAGTTTTCTAAGTCTATGAATATATCCATGTATTCTGGATTAGCTTTTAGGAATGATGCATGTTCCCCTAATTATATTTTATAACAAGTGTATTGTGAGTGATTAGTTAATCATCATAAATATTATAAAAAAATTGCGAATCTTTCATAGAGAACTCATCCGTTCTCTCCAATACAAGAGTATTTTCTCATGAATTATTCAAGAATGTTCTATTCTTGATGTAATAAATATATGGTGTATCCTTTATGTGAATAGAGTTGATCTTATATATGTAATCAACCACACTAGCTAGATCCTTTTAGTTGTCATCTTTCACATGTTATAAATTTTTAATTACACATGCATTTACTCATTTGGTTTGGAGATTCAAGTTTGTTATATTTACAAGATAAAAGAACCAATATGTAGTGAGTTTAACCCTTCATTACACCTTTGTGCATAAAAAACCCATTGTAGTATCTATAAGTGTTAGTAGTTCTTCCAAATCTACATAGCTCATTTCTTTAGTAATAGAATATGTTAAAAGCAACCATTCAACTAACATTGTTTTAGAGCTTTATACATTGTTTTCTAGTTTTCTTTCAAGTATGAAGTGTAGTCTTACACTAAAATAAATTATTAGGAGGTAATAATTAGTATGTCAATCTCATGCATGTCTTCCTTTTCTACTCAAAGGAAGTTTAAGGTCCAAGTGACGATGATAAATGAACACATCAAAGCTCAAACATGTTATCAGGGCTTTTAGTGCATTGGGCATAGTTTTCTTTAAGACCCCTTATGGTCATTCATATCATTTTAATTATACTATAATAAAAGCTTAGGGAACACCCAATTTGGTGTTGCAAAGTAAAAACAAGGAGAAAGTACTTATTCTCATGCATTGGTCCATATTACCATTTATCTAGAATCATAAGTTGCAATTCCTATTATCTTGAGTTGACTTCCTCTAGGGCTTAGGTGTGGTTTATCTTTAGGCTTTAGGGTGCAATTTTATTTGATTGCTAATAAGTGGTACTATTACTAAGGAAGCATTGAGGGTTTTCATTATTTTCTCATATTTTGGTCATATTCACATCAATATCATGTTGAATTGCTAGTTACAACAAAGATCATTTTATGTTCCCAAATAAAAGGAAGTGAATTTAGTTGATTAAACATATTTAAATACCTAAATTAAAAATTTGAATATGGAAGGAGGAATATTTTCATGAGATTTTTTAGACATTGGAGACCCAAATTTTCAAGTGAGAAAGCAACAAACAACTTTGAGAGCTAAAAATATAAGTTAGCTCAACCTTCTCGTGAGCATGAGGTTGGTCCATATGGTAATGATAAGTTGTTTGTAGTTTTAAGAAACCAATGTACTTTAGATGACTCGATTGATAAATTTGGTCTAGAATACTATGTGAGTATGTGGATATATGCAACTAAATTGAATGTGAGACTCATTTCACTAATGATAAGCTTCTTCAATATGTTTATGTCAATGCCTTTGGCCAATATGAGATACCAAAACATTATTTAGTACACCTTAGAGAACTTATGGAACAATGGTACAAAAGGGTTGAACCTTTCAATGATGACATCAAATCCATAATTGAGACTACCATCATGCAATTATAGAGTGGGTATTGGTTGATAAATAGGAAAGTTGGTATTAAAAATGTCACTAATTATATATATTATACCTAATTTTATTGTTCCTAATATAGTTAAAGGAAAACATAGGATAGAGATTGAGATCAAAGATCACTATATTACATCAAAGGATGGCTAAGAAAAGATGAGCACCCATCTAAAATCCTATAGTAGAAAAGAATATTGTTCTAAGAACCAAGAAAACTAAAATACCTACAAGTGTAATGAGGTCCCAAAGAAAAGAAAATGAGCCCAAAATCATGTGGGGTAAAGAAGACATCTTATCAAAGAAAAGAAGCTACCAGTTGTAGCTATGCTAATGCAAATAAAAATATTTCTAAGTGGGTGGTCAAGTTGTGCAACTAATCCTTGATTTTCTTTCCATCATAGTGCTCCAATCCACACCTTTTCCTAATGACACTCTTATTGACATAGATTTAGCTCCAAATCAAATTAAAATCCAAGTTTCCCTAGCTAGAATGTTCAAAATACTTAAGCCTAAGGATAATGTGTTGTCTTATATTATTTCCCTACCATTGTCAATCAACCTACTAGTTCTTCCATTGATCCAAAACTTGATGTCGATGCCCAAGAAAAAACTTGAATCTATCTAAGAACATTATTAGTAGAAATAAAAATAAATGTTCTAAATTGTACTAAACTTAGACAAGATGGATGTGGGCAAAGGTTGTGGAATTTCAGCGTGATGAATTCGTTTAAATTTTTTTAAACATGTTCAACAAATCCATTTTATTCATGCTCTACAGCCATGGCTTGCACGAGATAGTCTCTTTTGAGATGTTCCATCAAACAGTTAATATGTGTTGTCTAGTATTCAACATTTTGCATACATTTCTACCAGAACATTTCCAACCATAATTTTTGATAAATAGACCTCTTCCCTTTCACTTTGATGAGTGGGTATACGTTGATCTGAAGCCCCTTACTCACATGAGCTGTGAGGATGCTTGTGTAGGGCGTGGAAATTGTCTTTAAACTCGCCAGATGCATTTGGATGAAACATTTTTAAAGCTCCTAAAGCTTCAAAGGCCTTGTATTTTGTGCAGATCCAGTTATAATATTTCTTTGAAATAATCTATCAAACAATTGTCCTAACTTGTCTATGCTTTCACATTTTTCATACATGATTGTTAGAGTAGCTACGACCACACCATCGCCGAACCGCGTGAGGAAACCCATATTTTCTTACGCTGCAACAACTATTTTACATGAGACACAGCCAAACACTTTACCGGCATGACCAAAACTTTTGCAACGCAGGAACTTCAGTAGTGCTATGCGTGGGTGGGTGTGCTCAAATCCCATTTCCATGGCGGCGCTTCTCTTTAGCCGAATTCGAGTATGAAAGCACGTTGGCCCTTTGCTTCTCCCAAGCTACAGTTTGAATCTTCAGATAGGATCTCCTGTCTATGAAGGCAGGCCTCGAGACAACAACAAAGAAGACCTCTTCCCTAATAATGTGAAGGGGAAAAGTAACACAAAGATCAACTGAATGGAATCTATGGCAATGATGGCGAAGTGCTGAGGTGTTCGGGCAGGGTGTTGCCGAATCATTTGAGAGCTATCTTCTATACGCTGCAATAACCATGCTCTATCTCATTCTTTTATGTGTGATCAAATATTTTATGGCATCCACCAAACTTTCGGAGTAGCGCGGCAACAGTGAGTTTGAGTTTGAATTTGAGTTTTCCTATGCGCGAGAACTGGCAACCATTGACTGTAACGACTGGAACAACGACGGTTTAGGGGAACGGAATTTGAAGTTGGGAACGGAACAAGGTAAGCGGGCCCACATGCACCACCTAAGCATTCAAAGCTTAGTGTGTGACATTTAAGCCCAGCCATCCGCAAGATCAGAAGCATCCAGGATTAAAACTACCCTACAATGCACATAAGCCCTACCTAGACATCGACGTCCTTTGTTTTTACAGACTTGGGCGATGGATGCAGGGGTTCCAAGGTTCTGTTTTTAACATCATCTCATCCTAGCTTATCAGTTATATGTGACCAAATTCGCAGGGGTATGCAATGGAATTGATGACTGTTGATAAAGCTTACGCCAGTTTTATACTTGTATATAAAATATAGCAAGTTTTTATGGCATCTTAGCATATCAGCCTGCGCACTTGGTATAATATGATTGAGCATGGTACTACATGGTACTATCTTTTATATTTTATAGGTGATAGTTGAATGGTTTTTGAAGTGTTTATCAGGGATCAAGTTTAAGGTTTATGATATTTGATAAAAATGAAGTTGGATTTATATCTTAAAGGGATTTTGGTCGAATGGATATTTTCAATTCTTGACTCTTAAATGATTGAGTCATATTTTTTATGAACAATTTATCAAAATAATGAAAATTTGCTACAAAATCTCTCACCAAAAAGACTTCTTAGATTGTTCTTAATTCCTTAAGAGTAGTGTAATCAGAGTTTAAAAGATATTTGCAAATTTGTGTCTTGTAATCGATCACATCATTGAGTAATGCTTTTTGATATAGGGAAAAATAGATTTTGAAGGGATCCGGAACCCTTTAACATAAAAGAGCAAGGCTACAGAAAAGACAACAAGCAACCAGCAAGAAAGATCAGCTCCAAAACAAGACCAATTAAGATCTACATTTAATATTTTTCTTGTGAGAGTGGAGAGTCATGTCGAAAGATGACCGAGAGGATTTATCTTTTTTGCCCTTAACAATGATCCAACCGTCTTCCACTTGCATTGCCTTATTGTGCCACACCTGCTCGCAACTTTCATGAAGATGAAAGCCAACAACCAAAGTATTAGGGGTAACATCTTGAATCCTTTGCCCAGATAAGAACATTTCTGAAGAGCCACTAGAAAAGGAAGCCGAGGCACCTTCCCTTGAAATGGCAGCCGAAGACACAATAGGGGTTGCCTTAGCAACCCCGCCATTTGAGACGACCGGAAGGGACGTCCCAAAGCCCAGGGAATCGAAAGCAGCCACCTCACGAATTTTAGGGGTTACAACAAGACGTTCAGTTTTAGCAACCCCACCAGAAGAGATATTCGAAGGGGATACCTCACGAGCTTGAGATTTCGAGGCAACCACCTTAGAAAAGCTCCTATGTTGATCAACAATCTTCTCAATAGTATAATGATGTTGAGAGGCACCTTTCCACCAAGAAGATGAAGCATTTTTCTCGAAACCACATTGTGCTACTGCGTGACCAGTTTTAAAACATCTTTTACAATGGAAGGGAATACCTTCATAGTCCAAGGACTGTATCCAAGAACCCTTTGAAGTTTTAATTAAAATTTCAGTAGGCAGCCCTTTTGTAACATCCATTTCAACCAAAATTCGTGCAAAGGTGGAATGAAGTATGTCAGAAGTAGCAGCATCTACCAATAAGAAATCACCTAGGGCATCACCCACTTCTTCCAAAAGGGGGTCAATCCATAAGTGGAGGGGAAGGTAAGGTAGCCGAACCCAAATTGGGATTTTGCTAAAAGTTTCAGAAGCAGGGTTGAAATCAGCATGCCAAGGCTTAATCATCAACATAAATTTATTCTCCCAACTAAAAAAATTGTCACAAAGAATGATATTTCTGTCATGAGCATTGTCAAATTTAGCCACAAAAAACCCCTTAGCCATGGGGAAAATGAGAACTTTACCAGAGATTAGAGGCTGCCATTCGTTGGAAATCCAAGAGTGCAGCTGAGGGAGGCTAGGCCAAAAGCCCTTAAAATGACATATCACCCCATATCAGAGAGCTCAAAACATTCTCTCAATTATCTTTTCCGGTCTCCCATTCACATCATTGAGTAGTGTTTATTTTTAATGTATTTTGAATTGAACAATAAGAGAGGGAATAACACTAGTATATATATCTTAAATATAATCTATATAAAATGCACCAATATATATCTTATTATTATTATTATATTATTATTATCAATATATTATATTTCTATTTTTGATAAGATAAGCAGGGATTTTGAAAGGGCCCTGATCCCTTTTACATCAATAAAGATTCAGTGATAAGGCCCACAGGACAAGGAACAACCACCAAAAGAGATAGCCAAAAGGCACATCCAAAAGACAATAAAAAACACAGTGAAACACAGCAAGGGATACCAACCCACAAAACAAGGTCAAGGTGGTTTAAAGAATTGTTCCAAAGATTTTTGCTAAATCTTAATACAGGTATTCCTCTCCACCAATCTTTTCAGCTTTTTGTTACAAGGGAATGAAACAAAACCACCATTAGAATCAACCAAGTCCAAAGAATCAACAAAGGGGTCCAACTTAGAAGGTTCCTCAACAACATCATTCTGAATCTCTTGACATATAGTGGAGTCTTCCACAGTATTTGTCGCCTTTTCCTTTTTCTTCCAAACAGTGTCTTGTTTCTTCTCCTTTGAGCAAGTAAAGGAGGCATGACCCACTTTACCACAAGAAAGACAAATAATCGGAGAGTCTTCATAATCAACCTGTTGCACCCACTTACCAAATTTAGAAGATAAAGTAATCTTAGTGGGAAGAATACAGTTATTCTCCACTAAAACACAAAATCTAGCAACCAACAGATGCTTCATTGATTTGGTGACCTTATCAGTGGTACAAAATTGACCAAAGGAATTAGCAATACACATGAAAATTTGTTCATTCCAAAACTCCAAAGGCAGCCCTGGCAAGTAAACCCAAATAGGAAACTTAAAAGTGTCTGCCAATGGTTTGAAACCAACGAACCACATTTGGAGACAAGGTCATTCAATGCAAGAAACCGTGGGCCCTCATTAAAGGAACATGAGTGATGATGGAGCACATCTCACATCTGCCACCAATTCATGATGCATCCTTACATCCATAGACAGACTCACAGAGCTACACTGTCAAGTCGCCATCATGTAGGGTCTCCAACATTTTAAGGATTTTAGCACATCAGATCAATAAAAAGGAAAAAACAAACACATTTTAAAAACAAAACAAAATAAAAAAAAAAAATATTTTAATAATAGTACATATTTTAATATATATAATTTTAATAATATGATATATCATTAGTTTAGAAATAAAACTAAAATACTTATAATATATTTTTTCAAGTCAAAATAATTATGATATTATATTATTTTGACTTAGAAGTATTATATTATTAAAATGATTTTTTTGTTTTGTTTCAAAATAGTATTATATTAAAAATGTACTATTATTAAAATATTTTATTTTATTTTGTTTTTTAATTTTGTTTTTTATTTTTTGTTTTGTTTTTAAAATGTGTTTGTTTTTGTGTTTTTTTTTACGAATTGTGCTAACCTCCTATAGGCATTGTGTTGCCATTGTAGGGTTACCCCTCTCCGCATAATAAGCGACTTGAGTGTATGCCATGTGAGTGCACCATTATAGGCCATGTAGACCATGGATGCCATGAGCAGATCAAGTGGATTATGAAGTTGCATTGTTATGTGGGATGCCACTCCATCATCACTCATTATAGCTTCTTTGCTTCTCTCCATTGTTTCTTCTACAATAGTCAATTTTGGATTTAAGGAAGCTATAACTCAAACTAGGGAATGTGGGATACTATTCTCTTATGTGTTTTCTTTGTATATATGGCTATAACATTTGTATGCACAATATTCTTGAACATTTGCCACAAACTATATATGTAGAAGCACACAAACATGTTTTATATTCTAATTCATCAAATAATATTTTTTTTCAATCATCCTTCCCAAGTATATCAAAATAGATACTTTAAAATAGGGCATGCCATATCCATATAAAAATATTGGTAATTATGACATTGATACTACTATTAGAGTTAATCTTGGGAAAAAATTGTTAAAGATGGGTACATTATAATTTGTTGCGAGGATATATTGTAGCAACAAAGTAGAGCGTACATATATGGATTAAACAACAAAATTGGACAATAAGAATTTATAAATTTTATAAAGATGGATCACATTAGTATTTGTATTGAATATCTTTTAACCAAAATATAACATAGAAATTAGAATGAACTAATAATTTGATTTTTATGTACATAACATGACATAATTGTTGGTTATGGAAATGTTGTGAAGATAAAAATAAGGGGCATCAAATGTGGACAATAATGACTATATTAGATTATGTTGTTATTTTTAGGAGTAAGTTCAAGGAAACAATATTATTGAAGATGACAAAATATGCTGAAATTAGATATTGATAGCTCAAAAAACATGAAAATCAAGCATATCAATGGTGAATATATGGCCAATGATGATAATTTTGTTGATATTGAAAATGCGTTGGAAGTAAATAATAATGCTAATGGATCCATAAATATGTTGAAACTATAGATTGTAGTTGTTAACAATATTTTGTATATTAAAATAGGGTATACCAACTATTCCACTATGATTTGAGGAGAGAGTGTTATGCATGTTGGGAATGTGTCAATATCAAAGAATATTAATAATGACTATAAATATGTTGAAACTAGAGATAGTAGGTGTTGAGAATGTTGTGTAAATAAAAATAGGGGGTATCAATTGTCCACTTATGACTAAAGCACTTAATATTCTCTATGTTGGTAGTGAGTTGCAAATAGATAAGTCAACAATGAACTTGTGCTAAAATCATATAATATTTGTGTTGACAATCCCATAAAATATAAAACATGGGATATTGACCCTAAAGTTGTGGTTGAATAGTATAGTGTTTTTAATGATGGGAATGAGATAAAACCATTTAATAATGTTGACCATGACTTAAGAAAATGTCTATAATTAGATAATGTTGTTGTCGATAGTGTTATAAACCTAAAACCATTTAATAACATTGAAGTCTAGTAGTTCATCAAATTGCAACATTAAATTTTTGGTGTAGCAAACCCCTCTAACCCATATTGGCAATTAATATGCTCTTTTTCAAAAAGTTAATATTATTTTTGTCTCAACATGTCAACCTTGTAATTTTAGGCAAGGACTAAGTTGCTTTATAACTCTTGTTGTTAAATGTGTACAAGAACACTATACCTCATAAACCCATAGATGACAAAACGCATAGTAGACAACATAATGCTTGTGAAATATAGCTTGCATCATTATGTTTAAAATCATAGTACACTTATTATGGATCTAATAGCATTCAAGATTATTATTATCATGTGTTGTGTACACAAATATATTAATGGATCAAATAAATACCTCTCCTTCATGTTAAGTAATTGTAGTGCTCACTCATGTGTTAATTCTTACCTTCTCTTGATGTTTCTATGATTGGATTAAATGTTATTTTGAGTTTATTATGATATGATGTCTTAATAGGATGGATATGTGCCTCATTAGATTACATGGCCTCATTAATCATTATATGTTGTTTTAGTTATGATCTTTGTTGTTTGATTTGATGTTTCTCCTTGAGTGTGCAGGATATATAGGTGTTTGACCAATGGGTGAATGTGGAAGAGAATGAAATGGATTCACTTGATCTTCTCACCATATCCAATCCTTTTGTTCGAGTTAGTGACTATGTGAATCTTGTGGTATGTATGGTTGTTTAACCCATCCCATTTGATTGCAAGTAAAAGGATGTTCTAGAGTTTTATTTACCTAGTTCATCACTAATTCATTTTTTTGGTGACTTTGGATTCATGTGTTTTAGGTGAACTCACAAAGTGCTCTCTTCCTTTGTGTATATTCTTTTAACTTTAGTTCACTTGCAATTTATCAAGTTTTCAAAATGCTTGTTGTGGAGTTTTTGTGGACTAATCCTAGCTGCTTAGTCAAAAAATTCATTGTTTAATTTCCTTCATGAAAAGGTCTTATGCGTTTTAATATTGTGGAAATATTTTGAAAATGCTATAAGTCAAAATATGGTTTTATTTAAATGCATTAGTTAATTTAGAAAATTACTATGTTAGTCATTTAAAAGGTATTTTTGTAAATGTATTCATGATGCAAGAGAGTTCCTGCAACTCTCAACAACTTCAAACACACAATAACAATTACACTGAGTAAATAAATCGACACCAAAAGTCAACAACACACTTGTGGATTTGATTGCTCAATGTCTCCTACAACATATGTGAATTACATTCAAACTTAAAGGATTACAATTTTAGCCTTAAAGACTAAAGAAATATATTAAAATTCAAATCTAATGATTTGTTGCAGGCAACAAAATTATCTACAGGTATGTCTCCTTAATTCTCCAACTTCTTGCAATTCTCCATTCTTTACCTGCAACTATATTATGAAAATCAAGAACATAAAACTCTGATGCATTCACCAAGATGTGTGTTGTTGATTTTCACCTTCTACCTGCAAAATCACATCTGAATTTTTTCTCCCAGGAAAATCCATGCCCAAAACCTGCACTCCCAAAATCTAGAACCAAAAATCAACGTCACAAAGTCTAGAATGAATTTTCTTTGTCACCACTAACTCTAGCAACTGGAAATATTTTCCACCCATGCCCCTACCTAGAAATTCAATTAATTTTCATCAATTACAATTTTTTAACTCCCCAATGCATGTTGCACACTCCCAGGAAGATAGGCCTCCACTAGTCGGCACATTCATTCTCCCATTTCACAAATAGGAATTCAAATTCAAAATTGCCAGTCAAGAACATCATGGGCATCCCATTCTATCTAAAGCAATAAAGAAAATTAAATACAATTCAAAATTTCATAACATCTAAGAATTCCACGCCCAAGTTTGATTTTTGGCATTTTGATAATTAAATTACTATTTTTGGCACACTTCCCAATGCAACTTGCAACCCAAAAATTGTCAAATTATTAATTTTGATTTATAGACAATAAAATCAATTAAATACACCAAAACATCAATCAAAAATATTACACACCAAAATTGAATAAATTTTGACGATGCAAGATGGTTGACAACCATAGACGCTCCTACATCAGACACCCATGGTAGAAAGAAAAGTGACCCTATCACTTCTCAAGAGGATAACCAAGATGATTAGCCTAAAATTTTAACAACCAAGATGAGTCTTCAATGGTTCTTCCAAACCATTTTACCATGTAATCAAAGTATTGCTTATGCCTTGTGCTCTTACTCACCCTACTATCCAAAATTGCCTCAACATTCTTTCTCACTTTTCCTTGCAATTTGATGTCTCTTCCATCCTTCATTCTTCCTCTCTTTCTCCCTATTTTCACATAATCCAAATCCCACCAATATGCACTATGAAATTATAGAAAATCATAAGCATCCATTTTCTCTACCTTAGTAAAATCATAAAATTCATGCAGTAACTCTTTCTTGATCATTGCTGCAATAATTTGTTCCTCACCAATCTTGGTTTCAACACTATAAATTCCTCTTTCTCCTTTCCTTCTAAGAGACAACTTTCCACTACAATCTCTTTTTCCTCTACACTCACATCAATGTTAGTCAAACAAACAAGAGATTCATCCTTCCCACCCTACAATGAAATTTTAGTCACAAGATCTACATTTTCACCACTCTATTCATCAAACAAATCAACTTCTACTTTCTCTTTTGCTTCCACACTTTCAACTGTAGTACCTTCATATACCAATGTTTTCATTATTGCAATATACTCTTCTACACGAACCTTATCATGCTCACATAAATCAACAACAAAAATTTCACAAAAATCTGATTTTAGTTCTTCTTTCTCCACTAAAACATTCACCCTACCCATCTTGAATGCAATCAACACTACTGCAACTTGCATTAGTACATCATGATCTTCATCCTTATCCTCCTTCACTAACTTTTTAACACCATTAATCAAACAATTTCCAGTGCTATTACATACCTTTCCTTCTTCATTGCTCAATGGCTTCAGCTTGTGCTTGATTCCATCCTTCATTATTGGCATACCCATCATACACTAAACACCTGTCAAATTGCCAATGTATTCCTAAAAAAACATGGAAAAAATCCATAGGTATAATATCACATATTATCTCATCATAAAATTATTATATCTTAAATTTCACTAAGCATTGTTCGCTAACCAAAAAAAAAATTTCATCTTGTAGCCAAGTAATCCTATATAGATGTGGGTGTTTTCTTCTTTCCAACTTCAATTTATTTACCATTTCTTTAGAAACTAGATTATATGTTCTTCCACCATCAATAATAACATTACATATTTTACCTTCACACTTACATCTTGTTTGGAACAATATTTTCCTTTAATTTGGTTCATTTTCTTCGTTCATTAGGGCTCTTCTAATAACAAGTGCTTCTCCAATTTTTGCATCTTCTGGATGTGAAGACTCTACCTCTTCCTCATTTACATTTACTACACTTGCATTATTTTTCAGTCCTTCTTTTTGTTCCTTCTTGATTATGAGGACAAACATATGCTCTATGCCCATCTTCTCCACACCTAAAACAAGTTCCTTGGAAGCCTCATCTTTCGAATCCTCTACCTAATCTACCTCTACCTCTAAAATTTTGCTCACATGACTGGTTTGAACTTTCATCTCTTTCATATTTATTGTCCTTAGTGACATCAATCTAATTTTTATCCTCATTTTTTTGCACATAAGCTCTAGCCTTTCCCTTTTGCTTATTCTCAAATTGTATATTCAACTTTTCCTCAACTTTCAAATAAAATTGATAAGCTTCTTCCAAATTAAAAATTCTTACCAAACTTAGTTCTTCTTGGATGCTCGGCTTTAGTCCATTGATCTACCTTGCTACCTTCTCCTTGTCAGCTTTTGAATGTCCCACTCTAATCAAAAGAATGTGAAACTCCTTAGTGTATTCCTTAACTAATTTTCCTTGTTGTCTCAATCCATGCATCTTCTTTAATAATTCCAACTCATAATCCATTGGAATGAATTGTCCCTTAAGCTTCTCAACCATTCTATCCCACTTTGTAATCCTTTCCTTTCCTCTCCTACCTCTTTAAATCTATATTTCTCTCCACCAAATACTTGTATGTCCCTTTAATTTTGTTTTTGCAAAATTCACTTTGTTAGGGTCTTCATGAATCTCCTCAAATTTAAAGAATTCTTCCATGTCATTGATCCAATCTATGAGCTCCTCTAGATTCAAGCTCCCATTGAATGTTGAGACCTCCATCTTTGTCCTCTTCCCAATCTTAGAAATATCTCTCAATTTAATCTAATTTCTCCAGGATCAATTCCATCTTGTGCTTCTTCTTTAAATGGTTCCTCATCCTCAACTTCAGCTTCACTCTCATCTCTTTCTCTATGCACAACTCTTATGTGTAGCTCTTCCTACAATGTATCCACTTTCCTTCTAAGGCTTTAAAATCTTCTATGTTAGGAGGGTTTCTACCTCCACCTCTACCCATACCTCTTGGGGGCACTCTTGGAGACATTTTAACAACACCCACACTCATAGGTCCTGCTACAAACTGCCTCTCTTCGACACTTTTCCTGTAGACTCAAGAACAACCTGCTTTGATACCACTGATGCAAGAGAGTTTCTACAACTCTTAGCAACTTCAAACACACAACAACAATTTCAGTGATTAAATAAATCAACAACACACTTGTGGATTTGATTGCTCAATATCTCCTACAACATATGTGAATTACATTCAAACTGAAAGGATTACAATTGCAGCCTTGAAGACTAAAGAAATATATTAAAATTCAAATCTAATGATTTGTTGCAGGCAACAAAATCATCTAAGGTATGTCTCCTTAATTCTCCAACTTCTTGCAATTCTCCCTTCTTCACCTACAACTATATTCTAAAAATCAACAACACAAAACTCCAATGCATTCACCAAGATGTTTGCTGCTAATTTCCACCTTCTACCTGCAAAACCATATCTAAAAATTCTCTCCTAGGAAAAGCCACACCCAAAACCTACAACTACCAAACTCTGGAACCAAAAATCAACATCACAAATTCTAGAATGATTTTTTTATGTTCTTTGTACACCCACACCCCTCCTGTAAATTCAATTAATTTTCATCAATGAAATTTTTTTAACTCCATGATACAAGCTTGCACACTCCTAGAATGACATGCCTCCATTAGCTGACACATTCATTCTCCCATTTCACAAATAGGAATTCAAATTCAGAATTGTCAGTCAAGCACATCATGGGCATCCCATTTCTTCTTGAAGCAATAAAGAAAATTAAATAAAATTCAAAAATTCATAACCTCCAAGAATCCCACACCCAAGTTTTGATTTTAAATTAAATTATAATTTCTAGCACACTTTCCAATGCAACTTGCAACCCAAAAATTCTCCAATTATTAATTCTATTTTTGGACAATAAAATCAATTAAATACACCCAAACATCAATAAAAAATATTACTCCAAAATTGAATAAATTTTTATGATGCAAGATGGTTGGCAACCACATATGCTCTTGCATCAATTTAAGATTTAAATGATTAGTGAAATATCAAAAGGAAATATCTATAATTTGAAAATACCTAATTTACTATTGGTGTATGAGCTCTGCTAGGGTTTTCTTGTGACTATGGTCATCCTTGGCCCCTCTTGCATCATATCGCGCCATTGGCGCAAGATTTTTCTATTTTCCTGTGTGTATGGCCGCATTTAGTACAGTTTTTTGGTTTTAATATGCCTTCAACTAGCTCTAACCCAGCAGTTCTTGCTGGTGTTGGCGATTCGACGGCTCTACTCAATGGCTCCTCCACCGAACAAATGACCCCAAAAATTTGTTCCAAAAGTGTTTCATGAGGTAAGTCTTTTGACTCCCTAGCTGATGTGGTTTGACCTTTTCCTGATTTTGATTCTGCTTGTCAGTAGCTTAAGCAACATACTCTTGATGGGTATTTTTTTGGGAGGACTCCCCATGAAATTGTGCTTAAAGAATGGGTCCACAAGGCCTAGGTCCCTCATGGGATCCACCTTGATATGGTCCAAAATTTAACCAAGGGTTTTTTCCTTTTCCGCTTTGCGGAGGTTAGTCATGTTCAGGAAATCCTGAATCATGGTCCCTAGTATGTGAAGTCTTCTCTGTTGGTTTTCTAGTCGTGGACCTGGGACTTCGCTGTCTCGGATGACACCAAGTTGCGGGTCTCAGTCTAGATTGAGTTTCTAGGTTTTCCTTTGCCTTGTGTGCCTTTTCTGAGTCATATTGCGTCCTCTCTGGGGAAGGTCATTTGTAATGAGCCAGATAGGTTTTTCCAGGCTCGACCCTAGAAACAGGTATGTGTTGAAGTGGACCTTTCATAGGATTTGAAGGACTCCATTGACAATCAAATTGGAGCTCTTTGACATACCTAAATGGTCACTTATTTTAATCTACTGAACACGTGTTATAGATGTCAATCCATAGACCACAAGATCAAGGACTTCCCTTTGGAAGTGCCTCATACGTCTAAAAAGCCTCATAAGCTGGATAATTTTGTTGCTAAACTTGATGAGAAATGGACCATGGTTATGAACCATAAAAACAATTCCAATGGATCTGAAATAGTTTCCAAAGTCCTTGAGCTAGCTAAAGATGTTTCAAACCCTTCAGCGAAGGGGAAAGAGGCCCCGGTTAGGGCTGACAATATTCCAGCGCGACCCAAGTCGAAGGCTACGCCTCAGCCTGCTGTCGTTATGATAGCACAACCGAATGCTTCTCCTCCCATGATGGGAGCTCAACGGTGGCCTCACAATCCTTCTCTTCCATTAAAAGAAGGAGAATTTGTGCAGGAGAAACAAATATTTTCTTCTCTGAATATTGAAATTGGGTTAGTTTCACTAGAGTTTTTGTAGAATTGCTTCTCTACTCTAAATGAGGAGGAGTCAGACTCTGACGATATGGAGGAGTTTCACTCATGAATTTCCTCTCATTGAATGTTCGAGGTCTGATAGACCTCTCCAGAAAGTACTCTGTTAGGGATACTTTGCATAAGTATATTAGTATTGAAGTGCTTTGTCTCCAAGAAGTTAAAATCATTAGTTGCTTGTATCGGCTTGTCATTTTATTTGGCCAACCAGTCAAATGTTTTGTATTGATCATGAAGTTGGACATGGTGGAGTTGTCACCCTTTTTTTCCCATGGTGGCACACTTATGTGGTTAACCACGGGTCTGACCCCACACATCGGCTTGTCTAGATCCTCCTTAACATTGATAATCATTCCTTTGGGATTATTAATGTTTATGCTTCTAATGATGTTGTGGAACGCTCTTTTCTTTGGTGTTGGATTGTTGATTCATTTCTAGTTGCTACTTGGCCATTATGTGGGGATTTCAATATGGTTGAAATGGCATCTGATAAAGATGGCACTCTACCATTTAGATGGGCAATTGGTGAACAGGAGGCATGGTTTTACATGCGTAATAAATTGGGGCTCTTTGATCCCAATATTGGTCATTGCCATTCTCATTCCCTTTGGCACACTTGGTGTAATTACCGGGCTGGCTCTAACAAGATATTTAAGCACCTTGATCATGCCATGATTTTGGCTCAATCTTTCTTCTCTTTTGACAGCTCTTCGCTCCTAGTTAAGTCGTTAGTTGATGTGACTTTGTCAGATCATTTCCCCATTTCTTTTTGCATTGAATGGGATACAAGACATCCTTGGGCTTGTAAGACGTAGTTCTTTTTGAACATGTCTCTACTTTCTCATCATCCCACGTTGGCCCACATTCGTAGGGTCTGGAATTTGGAGTGTAGGTCACCTCATAATACAGACTGGATTAATTGGTGGAATGATTCTATCACTCACACGGCTAGATTTCTTCACATTTATGGATGACAATTGGCCATTTTTCATTGGCGGTCTTATGAGGCTACCACAATCGACCTGTGCTTAGCTACCGAGGCTCTAGTAGCTATCCCTTTCTCCCCATCATTGCAAGTCAGGGTGGCAGAATTAAGGCACAAAAAGAAAGTTGTAGATAATTATGTTGCCATAGGTGTGCAAATCAAAGCCAGATTGCACTAGTTAAAAACTGGTGACCATGCCTCCAAGGAGTTTTTTATGGCCTTGTGTGCCAGGCACTCTTCTCCTAGCATCAAAAAAATCAAAGATGGAGCCTAGGTACTTTCTAAGTTACCTGACATTCTCCAGGCCTTTGTTCGGCATTATGAACAAGTTTTCACTGCTCGGGAGTATACACCGGAGCAACAACAAGCCCTTCAGGATTGCCTTGTTGTTGTTCCAAATAGGCTATCTTCAGCCCAGAAAGGTTTTTGCGAGCAAATTCTCACTGTTGAAGACTTGAAGGAAATTGTTCATACCATGGCAGATGACAAGGCCCCGGGAGTTGATGGTTTCCCTTGTGAATTTTACAAGGCCCTTTGGGACTGTGTTGGGAAAGACTTACATAAAGTCTATCTTAAGGCTTTTCATTCCAAAACCTTGGGTAATATAATTAATAAAGGAAATATTAAATTCATACCTAAGTTTGGAGATCCTAAGGATATCTACAACTAGCGGCCTATCACGCTCCTCCATGTCTCTTACAAAATCATTGCTACAGCTTTGGCTCTGAAGATCCGCTATCTTTTGCATCAGATTGTGTGCCTAGAACAAACTAGTTTTATTAAATCCATATTTATTCTGGATAACATTATTGTTGTGTGGGAAGGTATGGAGTGGGCCAAGCATTTGGACTAGAAAGCCATTTTTCTCAAAATTGATTTTGCTAAATCCTATAACCGCATTGAGTGGCCTTTCATTCTTTCCATATTGAAAACCTTGGGGTTTGGGCCTAACTTCATTCAGGTCATTCAAATTCTTTTCTCAGATGCCTCTGCTTGTATTACCATCAATGACCATCAATCTTTTTCCTTTGGTTTATTCCGTTCAATTTGGCAAGGATGCATGCTTGCTCCTTTTCTTTATGTGCTTGTTGTTGAAGGATTTGGCTATCTGCTAGCCAATGTGGTTTCTCAACGGCGTGTTAGAGGCAGTGCCTACTTGTCTCCCAAGCTCAACTTGTTAATGGCCATTTTGTTGATGACTCTTTCCTCACCCTTCTGGAGGAAGAGAATAATATTAAGGCAGCTCTCAAATGTCTTAACATTTTTTGTCTTACGTCTAGCTCCACCATTCAATGGCATAAAACTTTGTGCTACAGGTAGTCTATTATTCCCACTCCTCACTGGTTTCAACAGTATGGTTGGAAATGGATTAGGTGAGGGGAAATCTTTCAGTTTTTGGGCATTCCATTAACCTTCCAGGCTTCTCTAGCTGAGTTGTGGCAATTTGTTCTCTCCAGGATTGAGCAAAAGCTAGCCTATTGGATTACCAAGCCTCTTTCTCTGGTAGGTAAATTCCAAGTGTGCTCTAAGATCTTGGTTGATACACATGTTTATTACTCCTCTTGTTGGGCTCCTTCGAAGCTTCCTATGCCAAGCTTGAAAATTTTCTTTGGGACTTTCTTTGGGCCTCTACGGAGTCCCATAGAGGGTTTCACTTTATTGCTTGGGAGTTCTACTACCTTCCTAGAGACTCTAGAGGTCTTGGGCTACTCTCCACTCAACAAGTGACTGCCTTGTGTGTGAAATAGATAATTAGAGCCCTAACTGGAGATGAAGCCTGGAAAATTCTCCTCATGCATTGCATCCAATCTGGATTTCCTGTTCACAGACCCGCCTAGAAGGGGATTGGCTTGCAAACCCTTTTGGTTATGAAGGAACCAATCCAAATTGTGGGAACTTTCATGGCCAAGAGCATTTGGAGAGCCTGGGAAGTGATTAAGCCTTGGCTCCATTGGTCTGGCTCTGGCTTCTGTGATGGGATTTCGCTCAATCAGCAGAATGTTTGGTGGTTGCCCCTCTTTTCCAACAATGGTCATCCATTGTCCAAATCACCTTGGCTTAAGGCGCTAAGGTTCCACAAGAAATGCATTCAAACTTTGCAGCATGTGTTTCATAGACCCACAATGCGCATTATGTCATGGGAAGATTTTTTGTGCTCTCTACAGTCTTCAAAACCAGGACTGTGATACTCATGATGGTCTAATGAATGCTATTCCTACATATATGCTTCACAAGGTGGGAATTCGTGGGTCCAAGCCCTGGGGGAAGGACTGAAAGTGGTACCCAGACACCCGTTTCAGGAATTGTAGGTCTAGGCTTGGTTATATGTGGCTTTCACCACATTTTCCAATGATTGAAAGTTTGAACCAGAGGTGGCTTCTTCAGTCCTCCGCTCATGTCTAGTGAAAAATATTCTCTACCACTTGGTCTGCAAGTGTTGAGTTGAAACTTTCCCACTTTTCTTGGTGTATTATTTTCCAAGTCTTACATGTAGGGTCTCGGCTTGTTCAGTTGGGGGTCCAAGACCCTTGGTGCCCTTTTTGTGGGCAAGCTGAGTCTTTTAAGCATCTCTTCTAGTTTTGCACCAAAGCTCAATAGTTTTGGAATTGGTTTCATGACTTCTTTCGGCCTTTCAAACTAGAGCCCTTCTCCTGGCATATGGTTCTGCTAGGAGATTCACTCAGACTTCCTGCTAAATATACCCAGCTTTGGCATACTTTCAGGGTGGAAATCCTCTTCAATATCTAGAAAGATAGAAATGCCTACATATTTTCTCACACCCAAATGGATAAAAATATTTATTTGTATTCTAAAGCTATTATTTTCTCTAACGTGCTTTTGCAGATTCAAGTTCAAGCTAACAAAGTTGCACTTGAGGTGGCTCACCTTTAGGTGCTTCTCGATCATTAGGGCAATGCCTCGTGTATTGTGGCTTGGGTGCCTGCTTTGCCTACTTCCTCTCGCGGTCAGTCGCCCTCTCAGGGCTGGCAGCGGAGTGGCTTTGCTTGCCCCCACTCTCAGCCTCCTCTTTAGCGTGGTTCCTGCCCTCTTCGGCAGTCTCGTTCTCCTACTCAGCGGGCTAGCTAGGGGTGGCCCTCTAGAGGAGCAATGGGGAGTGGTAGTGGTGGTTCCGGGTGGCCCTCTAATAATACTCCTAGTAGCGGCTCTGGTTAGCAGACTCTGGCAAATATTTTCTACGTTTAGGACTTACAATCTCACCCCAACGCAAGGAAACGAAAGATAAAGAAAAAGAAAAATAAGTTGATGATGGTTGGGGTCCTCCTCCTGACGTCACTCCAGACCCCGCTGATGTATGGGGGAAGAAAATGGATGAAAAAGACCCTCTTGGCTCTGTTGGTACTGCTTTGGCCACTTAGTGGCCTTTTTTATGTTTGTAATCGTGGACTTCTGGGCTAGGCCCATGTGACTGGGTGTTTTTTGGATTTCTAGGCATTGCCCATATGACTCTCAGGGTGTGCCTTCTTACCACCCACCTTTTTTGTGAATATGTATTTTAATCTTTAATTAATATAGATTAGTTCCTATTCATCAAAAAAATACCTAATTTTGAAATATCCTATTTTTAATTAGAATGTGCGTGTAAAATAGAAAAGAAAGTGAATTGGTAGTTTATGGACTTTTGGAGTATATTTTTTTTGTGATATATTCTTCTCCCCCTCCCTCCCTCAGATTGTGTGTGGATGCTTGGATTGAGAAATGGAAGAGTGGAATGGATTTCCTTGTTGATTGAGATCTTATATGGATTAAATTTCTTGAAGACAGGATTGGCATGCATGTGTGTTTCTTGGGATTGATTTCTACCTCAAGAATCTCCACGAGAAAGCTTGCACAAAAAGAGGTGTTTTCCTTTTAATAAAAGAATATAATTTATTAATATAAATTCCTTGTTTTGGAATGCTCCCAAATAATTTGGGTTAGGCATATGGATTGTTTAAACATACTTGAAATTATATTTGGAAGGAATTCATTTTGCTAAGCACTTGTTAGAAGTGTAGATTTCAATCTTTTTAGTTGTAGTTTCATATTATTGTTAGAATTTTCAAAATGATGACATTATGATGGAATACAAATATTTTAAAAAATTATATGATTGAATATTTATGGTGTTGGGTGGATATAGAATAAAAGATTATTGTGAGAAAATTGATTGGGTGTTTTTCCTATTTTTCTTGAAAAATGTGAAATGGTCTAAAACCCTTCAAAAATCCTCACAAAAATTGTGTGACTAAAAAAGTGTGATCCTTAGCCTCTTTTGAGAAACACAGTATAATTTAATTTTAAAATATGCATTTTTTTATTTATGGTAAAAATTTAGTGAATAATGAAAAGCTTGAAGCTTCCACTAATGGTGATTGGGCTTTTTGCATGTTGTTTGAAATTGTAAAAATGTAATTTTTTGTATTTTTCAGGCATGTAAAAATAAATCATTTTATGGGATGATATATCTCATGTTGGAAAAGTGATTTCCTACCATTTGAATATGGGTGTTATATTTTGCAACCTCATTTTTTGTACCATGATATTTTGGGTCATTTCAGATGTTTTGAGCTAGGATTGAACCATAGAGTTGGGAATAGAGGGGAATACATTGTGATTTCACTCAGTTCCTTATCTAGAAATATTATCCTATTGTTTGTTGGGTCATTTTACTTAATTTTGTATCTGATTCCTTTGCTTGAGATTTGTTGGATCAACACACTCATTGCTTGGACTTGGTGGTTGTCACCATTCCCTTGTGTGTTATTAGTTGTTTATTGCCATAACCCTTGTGCACCATTGTTTTATTATGACCACAATGTGTATGTTTATTTGATGATTATGACATGTCTTGAATTCTATGTTATGAAAATTTTGTGTAATTATGATTTAGTATGTATTAATGGATGAATTGTAATATAGTTTTGGAGTGGCTTCCTTCTCTCCACAACTACACTGAAATGAAATGATTATGATATTTTATTCATGTATGTTTTGTAGATGTAATTAAAACTCCATGGTGTGGTTGGTGTTCATATGAATCTTATTTAAATTAAGTTATGATGAATTTCATATATCATTATAGCATGACTAATAGGATTGTTTGCATGCATTGAATAGCTAAATTTTGATCTTATTTAGAAAGAATTTATTTAGGTGAATTAAGACTTGAGTTGTCTTATCAAATAGAACAATGTTCATTGTTGTATCATGTCATTCATTAACTATGTTGCACAAAACCTTAGGCTCTAAATCATTTTGAATCTAGCATGTTAGAGTAGGATTTTTAGTGATGTAAAGAGAAGGGAATTCCAACTGATATTCATAATGGTGAGTCTTAGTGTTTTGAATTTAATGCTATCTAAGTATCCTATTATTTGAAGTTAGAACTGTCCATGTTTAGGATGAGATTCATTTCATGGTAATACATGTTTTCATTGTTTGAGTAGCATTTTTATATCATCTTAGAAAGGGTTTAACATGTTTGGGCAATCTTGATTATGATTTATTTAGGCTTAATTATTTATGAAGTTGAAGCAAAAATTGAAGCTATATTTTGGTTTATCATATTAATGCTTTGAGCAGATAGAATCAATGATATGCTTTTGTGTGGTTGATAGTATGCCATTAGTTGAATTGCTCTTTTATGATTGTCACTTTCAATATGTGATATCAATGTTTATCAAATATATGCTATGCTTTGAATATTGATATGTTTATGGAGTGGAAGATCCATTAGTTTATGTCGTGTGCCACATCTAATGGTAAGAGTTAAGACCCACCATGTATTCTTGTGTCATGCATGAGGTAAATGGTTATACTAGTGAATAATGGTATTTTGGGTTAAAGTGAAACCTTTGCTTTATGTGAATTTTATGCTTATTGTTGAACCTATCTAGTATAAGAAAATTTTTAGTTTAAACCCTTTTTAGATGACACTTGGTTTGAGGTTGTCATTCCTTATTTGATGTGTAGCTTGCTAGAAGATATTTTAGCCTCACTCTACCCTTTTCTTGGTTTGTGTGATCTCAATTTTTCCTTTTAAGTTTCCTCAAGCAAATTATCCAATTCAATTGTGTCCAAATGTGTGCCTTTATGTGAAATCACCTAGTCAATCATTCAATTGGTTATGTCCTTGTATCTCCCAATTGACCTACCTCTTGAGGGGTAATCCTAGTGAGTGGATCTCATTCCCATGTATTCTTAGATGTCAATTGTGTGATCTTATGACATGTAATGAATTTTGTGTTACTCTCATTCTATTCCCTATGTCTTTGGTAGAATGGGATCATGGATTAGTGTAATATCTTCATCTTAGAGGAAACTTTGCCCTCTCATATGTGTCTTGTGATGACTTTGTCGCATGGTATGGGTAATTCTTCCACTTGTGTTGTCATTCTTGATGCACATTGGCATTGCATATCCTAAGTGTTGTGTTATTTCATGACACCTCAAGTGCATAGACATGTAATGTGACTTGTTGATATTATATGAGATTTCCACAATCCATCTTGAATGTATTTTGGTTGCTTCTAGATTTTATTGTGTGCAAGTTTTTGATGAGAACACTTGCACAGAATCAAATCCAGAAGCAATAAATTCATTGTTGATGTTATATTTACATCACAAAAAATTATTTGTTTATGTTTGGACCTTTAATGTCTTAGGTGAAATTTTGGGACATTATAGTAATCATAATAAAAATTAGAATGTTTTATTAGCATAATTTATAGATTTTATCATCTTAGGGTAAAATGTTAGAACTATCACACTTTTATAAAGGAAATGACCAACACAAATATAATTTTTTAACTTCAACCACCTAAAAGTGACATTTATGTTTTGAATTTTAAAATGATGTAAACTAATTAAATGTAGAACTCTTAATTTAGTTTATATTTATAATTTTTTATTTTTAAAAAAAATAGTTGAATATATTTTTTTATAAATTTAAGAGAAGAATTTTGATTGCTATTTTTTTTAAAAGTGAGGTTAATGGGATGTTGCAAACAAAAGAGAAAAAAAAATCTTAGATTTTTTCCCTCACATAGATGACTTGAAATTCTAGTTTATGGATTAAGAAAAATGAATATTTATTTTTTAATATTTTTTAAAGTCAAACTTTATCAAAATATCATAGTTTTCATGGGATGTCAGTTTTTTTAAGAAAATAATCTTTAAGAAAATAAATTATACTCTCTTTGAGAGGATTCTCTCATCTAGTGCAACAAATATTTTTCATTTTTTGTAAATATATTTTAATATGTATTTTTGAAGTTCTAATCTGCCTCATGTTTGGTTATAAAAGTGTACTTGTAATTTAAAAAAAAAAATCATACTAAATAATAAAAATATAAGAAAAAAATGGATTCTAGACTTTAAGCTCTACTAAAAGGTTTTTTCATATTTTCATGAAAGTATCCCTAGTTGGAGAACTTGCCTCGAAAGAGTGGTTAAGTTGTCACATGAACAGTTTCAAGCAAAAGAGTTTTTATCAACACCCTGTTGTCCAAAACCTTACATTTAAATTGAACCTCGTTTCAATTTTTAAATTGAAAATTTTAATATATTTGATGGTTTTGAGTGAATGAGTTTCACCCAAAACTATATGTGTCATGTGGTTTTAGGTGAAACTATTTTCTTATAAATTGTTTTTCTCAAAGTAGTTTAGAGTGAAACCATTTTTCTTAAAATTATTTAGCTGGATGAAAGTGTGACACAACTCTATATAAAACCCCCTAGTCAAAATTAATCATGAAAACATGGTGGTGATTTGACAATATAATTCTAGTGAATACTAATAAAATAATACATAAAGTTTATCTTGATTTATCAATCTAAGTTATAACAAGTGTTCATGCATAATAATCTTAAATGTGTTTCCAAGTCCACCTATAAACAACTTTTATTTATTATTGACATGTGTCAAAAAATAACTATTGGTTATGTCTAAAATTAACTACTCAAGGGTTCAATTTAACTTGAATATTTACAAATACTTATAAATAAGTAGTTAACAACTTCATGTAGTTAAGAAAATGATACAAATGGGCAAGTTATTATATTTTAGTTATTTACAAAATGCATAATGTTTTGTTCTAAAATATCTTGTAAACAAAAGTCAAAATTATAATCAAAATTAACTTGCAATGATTCAATGTGAAGGAAGGGTTTAATTAGTTGAGCACACTAACAAAAGATGCTCTTAAATCCATACTTTTCTTGTCTTTTCTTTACAAAATTAGGTTCTCAAAACCCTAGCCACCAAATTTAGAGTTTTAATTTTAGGTCCATTGTATTAATAAGTGACAATGAGGATCACTCTTGAGCTAATCTAGATATATTTTGAATCACACAAGGAATGCCAAATCTTGAATTAAATTTTTTTTTCATTTTTAAAGTTTGTAGTGGGTGAGTTATTTTTTGTTGATATACTCTTTGAAAGATGGGTTCAATACTACAAAAAAAATAAAAAAATCCATCTCATATGGAAACAACATAAGTATTTTCTTTTATTTACCCCATTTTCATTGCATCCCTTTACTTGGATTTGTCTAGAATTTATTGTAATGAAACGTGCTTGTTCTTGCCTCTAAATTTTGAAGGAAAAGATGCAAAATTAGTTGCTTATTGAAGGTACATTTTTACAATATTTTGTGTGAAATCCCTCTCTCATAGTAGAGTATGTTAGGAAATTACTAGGTTCACCAAACAATTTCCTACATAACCCTATAAAAGAAAAACATGCATTCAATCTTATAAAATAATCATAATTTGTAAAGACCAAATACATGCCACAATATTTACCTTGGGAAACCCCTCAAGAGGGAAAAACTTGGCCTCCAAAAGAATTTACACTCAATGTATTATTCAATAATGAAACATTATAATACTTATAGAGTCTCCATGAATATTTTTGAAACATCAAGCTCCTCCAATGTATCCTCCATGTGTCTGAGCATAATGGCTAACCATGCAACCACACATCCCATGTCATGCTTCACATATGCACTCTACATGAGAGTTCAATACAAATGATAACCAACCTCAAAGGTTATGATAGATAACTAGCCAACCCCAACTACTAAACATGTGTTTTCTTTTATAGATTCAAACTCACATAAATACAACTGTGGTACTCACAAATTATGTTTCTCAAAACCATGAGTACACAAAATTATTAACCCCTACATTAACTTCATTGGTTCTAAGTTTTCTCAACATTAAATATTTTTCTAATGTGGAACCCATACATAAAATATCTAATCAATGTCACATATAGCTTTACAAGTGGACCCAAATAAATATTTAATGTGGCTAAACACCTCCAAATATACACCATAAATAGATATTTATTTCACATTAAAATATTTATTTTCTTATGCAAGGTGTACAACACCCTTTTTCCTAACAAAGTATTCGCATAACTCTCTTTGACTTGTTGAAATAGATGGGTTGTCCCTTAAATCAATTACAATCATGTTTGATCTTTTTTCTAAACAATCCAAACTTGATCAGCCAATTGTAAATGATAAATTATCCATTTCTCTAATAGATTGGATCTTGACTAGTTAGGGATCATTTTAGTCCCTCACATCACTTGGCCTAATAAATTATTGCACAACATTTCTTAGAGCCATGTTTGTAGGGTCGTATATTGACTCTCAAATCTGTAACCCCACAAAAAATAAATAAAAATATAAAATTTGTAACCCCACAAATCCTAAAGACTTATGCAAACACCCAAGGCCAAGGATGTGTCAACAAAGGTGATGGGAAAGACTTATATTTTAATAGCAACATGAATGGGCTAATACTTGTGAATGAGTAAAACCACCTTCATATTTAAGCTCTACTAGACCAAGGGGATTCCTTGAGGCCTCCACAATAGGATAATTAAAAATAAATAATCAATTAGACACAAGGCCCTTAAGAAGCCATACCCAAATTGCTATGGACCCCAAGATTTGTCACTATGCTCATGCTATCATTGACCTATAAATAGATCTAGCAAACCTCATAAAAGCATATAACAACATCAATGTACATACAAAAAATAAATAATAACATTGTCATATCCCTACAAGTGAATTCCCCTTCATTGATCATGCGCATGCACATAATGGAAACACACTTTCATGATCCTCCATTAATTTTTCAATTTTAAGGCAATAGAAGATATGGCATAGTTTATAACACTAGATCATGCAAGCATGGTGAGACCTAACAACTACTCTTACAATTAACAAGAAAACTAGTAATATATATATATATATATATATATATATATATATATATATATGGACTTTCACCAATTAGATTAGTGCCTACTCCATTAGGAAATTGATTCACAACTTGTAAAATAGATGAGAATAGGCCTATAAACTAGCAATGGAACAAAGATTGAGTGTACACAACCTCAAAAGATTAGAACACATGCAAGTAAACATACTTAGTTATCCTATACAAGTTAGCAATACCCCACATATAATAAGAAAATACCATCACAAAAAAGATTATAATGTCATAGAATGTCTATCTTACATTAATCTAATTTGATTACAATCCTGCTAGCCAATGTGACAAGTGAAAAATAGTAACTAGTTCAAAACCCCTCCTAAGGTATTGTAGCTTGTCATGGAGACATTAACTTGCAAACAAATCCTTACTAGACTACCCTTTCCCCTAATTTATAAACATGCTTCACCATTTACAAAACTAGACTTCCATCACTTGATGCCCTAAAACAACTTGAAAGACAATGTAACTAGTAAATTGGCTCAACAATCAACCATAAATGTAACACACAATTATAGTGCACCTTCCCAATAGCCTTAAGAGCAAAAAGAGTAAAAATGCATCCAATCATAATCAAATCACCTAACTAATTAGAAGATCAATTCCATTAAGATAATTATAGTGCACCTTCCCAATAGCCTTAAGAGCAAAAAGAGTAAAAATGCATCCAATCATAATCAAATCACCTAACTAGTTAGAAGATCAATTCCATTAAGATCTACCTAGGATCTCTAATCATCAACATCACAAGCACAAATAGAACAAATTTCCATCGAACAAGGGACCAACTATAATTGTCTGTTTTTCAACAAACTTCATATCCTATTATCAATTGAAGGGAATCACCAAGGTGCATGAGACATGACCATGCACCAACCACTAGACCATAGCATGGGCACTAAAGGACTCCTCAAGATCGCCACCATCGATGCATTAAACAGATAACTGCTCCCCCAACTCACTTGCAAAGCATTCCCGTGTTAAGTTGGATGGTTTGAAATCAAATGACCTTTTAAAAATGAACACACTATTGGCAAATATGCCACATAAGATAACGTAATTATCCCTACCACATCACGCCAGTGAGCACACACAAACAAGGATAATGGTGTCGCAAACTAGTCTAAAGAACCAACAGAAAAATTGCTCATCGCCATGAGCCACAACCAAAAACCTTCGCACCAAGGAGGTAATAGAGAGCACAAACACATCCACCAGAAGAGAAGGGCCCAAGGACAACCGCAAGTACAAGTACCGCCACCGCAAGAATGAAATCCTCACCACAAAACACACGTGACCATGACAAAGCACATGTGGCCACCATGAAGGAAACCAAAGGATAGGACCAACCCAGCTCCGTGAGAAACAAATATGTAAAAACCAAGGGAAGGCCACCATGCAATAGGCAGAATTCATTACAAACCATAAGGAGCCAAGAACACTCCAAGTGCATAACAGCAAACTTAAGATTACGAACACATTACAGAACATATGCAAACGTTACCATAGATAAAGCATATCACCACGAGTGCGGATATGATCGTACTTGTAACACCATATGGAAGTTGGTTATCAAGGATAAGCAATTAGGTACTAGAATATCTTACCATAGTAGTGAAATTTTGAGATTAATGATGCATGCGATAGTAACCAGCGAGAACTAGTGACAGGCAGTCACTTCAAGACGACAAAGCGTACTAGAGCATAAAATGTAGTACCATGACACTAGGGGAGTAGGGGCAGCAAAACAATTCACTAGAGAGTACCACAAGCTAAGCATAGCTCATTTACCCAAGTTGTGATAAACATAAACACGAAATATGACCTATGAAAGGCGTTTGAGCAAGCAACAAGGTACCACGGAAAACATAAATGCCAGATTTGATATAAAATTAGGTATAGGCCAACATTGTCATAAAAAATCCACTTTGTCCTGTGTATAATAACAACAATAAATGTCATATTCTTTAAATTTGAATGCTAACTTGCAAAGTAGATTAAGGAAGCGAACTTACAACAGAAGCTATAGGGTCTTTTTCATGCACTTTCCCAACATTATCCTTGTTTTGCTGACCTTTATAACATGCTTACACACAAACTACACTTAGGATGGACTATTAATATGTGCACATGAAGATCTTGCTTGAAATTCCTATAAAATCCATTTCTTTGTTGATTGGATTCCACTAATAATATAAGTAATAATATAAGTAATTTTGTGTTGCAAGCTTCTAAACAAACCAATCAACCCTTTTACTCAACTAAGATATTTTATCATTGAGAAATAAGTATTCCAAATATGAGTGATAAATCTTTTACTGCTACAATTGCTTTTAGGTCGGCTTCAATGAAATGTATGCACCTCAAACGTGCAACCGCCAGATAAATTGGCACCAAAAACTTCCACAGTGGAAAGAAGTGAGGGTGAACCACATCAAGGGTTAACCAATACCCAAATCTACACTGACATGCTACACCAAGCTTCCACAACTCACAAAGCATGTCCACAAACAACGCTAACACACCAAGTCGGCCAAACCAATAAAAACACTATCAAACAACCAAACTCACACTTCACCAACCTAAAACACCTTGCGAACCGTGTAGCAACACTACACAACACCATGAAATATTCCAACATCAACAAAATATTCAAAAACCATTGGTGCAAACCCATGAAGCTAAGAATACTATCATCTTATGCAACCAGTCAAACTACCATTGATATACAACTCATGAACCAAGCTTGCGGAATAGTTGAACACTTAACAAACCAAGGGAAGGTAGGTACAAACAATATTAGCACATTCCCAAATCCACAAGACAAGAAACTTTAGCATGGAGAAATGCAGAGCAAATCCATTTCTCCCAAATGGTTTCTTCACAAGCTAGAGACAGTCCAACACAATGTCAAACATATCTTCTATTGTTGCATGATCCAGAACCTGAAACTCTAGATATAACACCTTCGAAGACCACTGATCATCACTTTCAAACTGTACAAGCACAACTTCAAGAATGAAGAAATGTGGAGAAAAATACATAACACTTCCAATCACCTTGTACAGTCTTTATGGAAATTTTCTCAAAAAAACTTGGAAACCAAGTGACCCTACGGCATCTACAACACCTACTCAACACCATACACACTTTCTCAACATATCCTTACCAAAGGTTGACAACAATGACAACATTGATGACAACATAGTGCAACACCTCAGTCATCCTATATCTTCAACATTTGGACAATCAAACCCCTCTTGACATAGATTTTCTACTTTAGTGTGAGTCTGAGTGTAAATTCATACTCTCACTAAAGTGGAGGCTAAATGTAGCATCGTAAATTGTCATCCTTGACAATTTCACATTATGTTTTTTCCCCCCTAATTTATTAAGCCTAATTAACCCCCTAATTTCCTAAATTATGCATTATGTAGCCCATTTTTACCATTTTCTGAGAAGTTGGAAGCATTAAACAAATGCATTAATTTAATGTTTTACCCTCGACACCCTAAGTCCTCAAAAATAGGGTCAAGACTAGGATGCCCTAGGGCGTCCCAGTTCCCCTATTTTGTCGAGACCCAAATTTGAATATGTCGATGTTGACATTTTAACTTTTGAAATTCAAGTTGCAAATGTCAGCTATCGGGCTTTAATTTTCAAGAAATTAGAGGAATGCCTATAAATACCTAATTATTGCATCATTTGAAATTTATCAAGGAAATCATTAGAGAAATTATTTTCAAGAGCACTATCAAGCAAGTTGACAACAACATTGCAAAGCTTTATTGCAACAATTCAAGATCATAACATCATGTCAAATCTTATGTGAGTTCATGTGTGTTCATGTTATCATTGTTTATGAAGGCAAACCCTTGATGTAGGTCTCCAAGAAATTCAAGAAATCAAGCAAACAAGATTCAAGACCTTGAGGTGATGTGTATGACTTCATTCCTTCAAGGAAGCCATTGAAAGGTGGTGAGTTGCAATACTTTGTTGATTCATCATTCCTTCCTATCATTTATCCTTTGTTATCATTGGCATTGCTATTGTGGAAGTGGAAACACTAACACAAAGTTTGACTAAGGAAAGTCCCTAAATGGTACAACATTTCCTCTCTTTGTGAATGTGCAAATTTTAGGTTTAGACAAGATTGAAGGAAGTTTGAGGATCATTCATTCATTGTTACATTTGAATCCCTACACCTTGTCAACTCACAAAAACAAAAAATTATCCAATAGTGATCCAACAACTTTGCAAGCAAAAATGAGGATCTCGAATTTATCATTAGAGGCCTGCAAAAATAAAGCAAAAGAGGCCTACAAGGACTAGGATGCCCTTGGGCGACCATGTCCTCCTATAATGGATAACACCAAAATTTTGGGATAGGTATACTATACTTTTCCCTTCCCAGATCTGCCTACAAATCTCTATTTATATCTGTCAATTGTCGGAAGCTTGCATTTTGCATATTAGGTCATATAGTCTAATTAGGTTAGTAAAGGAAAATCAATTCCAATCCATCCCAAGGCTCTAAAAGATGTAGATCTAGGTCTGATTGGCTCACCTTCATGGTTGAAAATCAATCTACACACCTTGTTGATCTCCATCTTAATGAAACAATAGAAAAAGATGACACATTTAACACCCACACACACAAAATTTTGAATCTTAGGTTTACACATTAGACCTAGGGTTCATTTTTTCTTTGTTTCAATATTATTTTCAAGTTCTTTTAAATTATAAAATTATGTTTGGATTTGTAGCTAGTGTAATGCATAATTCCTCAACATTAGCTATTATAATAAGGAACTCGATTCCTACATTTACTTTGTATCATCTATTATTTCAAGCATCAAATTTAACCAATACTTTATATTTCTCATGATTTTATATTCACATATACTCCATTTCCTTACCATCTAATGGAGGAGATTTTGAGAGAAATAATTGTCACTATGTAGAATGATCTTGTCAAGAAAAAATGATCTCTAAATCCTTATTCAAGGACCAACCATCCTTCTTCCTAACGAATCCTTCCTACTATTATGGGCTCATATTTATTTTAGTTTTCCATGCTTTAGTATACAATTTATTAAAGACATGGTAGCAAGTGAGGATTCCCATTATCATGTGCAAATTCCAATAATTTAGAGATTTACTTTGAGGTATCTCCTTTAATGTTTTTTTAGGTAGAATTGAGCTTTGAGGTATTTTTTATGATGTCAAAAAAATTGAGTAAGAAAAAGTTAAGTTACATTGTACATAGTTCCAGGGGTTTCATCTTCTCTACTTGCCTTGTAAAGTTCATTAATTAAAATGTTGTATGTAATAATATAAACTAAATTTTGATTATGGATCATTTTAGTTGGAGAGTAGTTGTGCTTCCTCGACTAAGCCTTTTTTGTATAAAAATTTTACCACCATGTTAAAAAAAATCCATCCATTCCATTTCAACAAGTATATTAATATAAAGAAATCACTATCACAGCTAAGACCATTCATTATCATATCGAAGATTGAAACCTTCTTTGCCTTTATAAAAGATAACCTTAGCATAATAATATTTATTAAGCAAGTGAATGGCCTTGGATTTGATAATAATTCTTCAAAAAATATTATATAAGTAGTTGGTAGAGTAGGCATGGCCCTCAGATTCATGGATGGTTTGTAATTATTTATATTCGTCTTAGACATATTATCTAACATAATAGATGGAAATTTAACTTGGGAATAACCTCAAAATATTTAAGAGTTACATGTCAACCTAAAATACATCATGAATATCATTTACTTAAAATTGTTTGACATTTTCTTCACCTTGTATCAAATTAATATTCACTATATAAGAAAAGTTCTCAATAGATTTTTTTGTTAATTTTTGCCATGTCTCCTAACTTGGATTGAAACATAGTTATGATACATCAAAACAAGGATGGAACTCTTTCTATTTCTCCTTAGATGCAAATGTTTATGCTTTTATGCATGCAAGAAATATTAGTTGCCTCAAAATCAAAACAAGGATGATTTAGTTGGTACTTGATTTTTTGCTTCATTTCTCAGGAGACAGGCTTTCAATTTGGTGAAGAACATTTGTTCTAGACCCTAGAATAGAAAGTTGATCGTAGACTTGATGTATTAAAATATTGAATTATAGGTCTGATTTCCAAATTATGGCATTGCACAATATTTATAAAATTCAAATTGAACATTCATCTCTAACTTCAAGTTAGACAAGATTTGAGCCTAAATTGACATTTTGACAATTAAGAGAAGATTCATGAGAAAAAAGGTGCAATCACTTAATTTTGGCAACTAAATAGGTTTATATAATTCATGAGGAATCTTTATTTATAGTTTCATGAGTATCTAGTGAGATTTGTGGTCATAATGGATTTTCTATTAATTGCTTATACAGATTGGTCATTGTTATACAGATTGTGGGTAATATTTTTATTTTTTTCTGACTGCACAATGATCTTTAGCAATTATAAGTACTCTTCACAAAATTTTACTCCACCCGAGTACAGTTTAAGCTCGTGGCATGAAGTTTTAATCGTGGACTTCATTATTCTTTAATGGAAGCAATTCAAAGCTTTATTAAAATAAATCAACTTTTACAATTCAAAGCAGACACACCAGTAAACAGGACTGGTAGCCAAACAAAGCAAGGACAGCAGCATCTTACAGAGTAATACGTTGGAGCAATAAAATAGCCAACTGTCACCTCAAGAATCAACACAGCTGAGTTAATAGATGATTCAACCTAACCCCGGATTACTGGAAATGGCGTCCCCACAAAAGACAAGGTTTTTATGTACAGACGAATCGTCTGATCTTTCAGGTGAACTTCTTGCAGAAAGCTGAATGAGGGATGACCCTTGAATAGTCGGAACAGGTTCCTGCATTCTATGCAACTCGTCAGACATTGATTTCTTTGCATTTGAAGCACAAACCGAAGTGGACATGTTTGTTAAGCTAGGCATTAACTTCTCAGATTTAGCTTTAAAGCTTATCTGAAACAGAATCAATTACATAATTGTTTAGCTATCTAATATGGTAGAACAAGTTTTAGGATGAAACCTCGTTGACTAAGAGTCAAGTATGGAAAGTTATTCGCCAAAGTCACTTGGGACATGACCTTGACCTCATTCCTTATGGTGTCAAGGTCTTACATTGAATAAGACTTGGTACGTAGTGAATTCATTCAAAACCATTCAACTTCACCAATAATCTAAAGACCATTGACCCAAAATTAGAAATATTAATAATGATAAAAGAAGTTTTCCATTGGGAAAACTTGCCCATCATTTCTTTGGGCAAGAAGTGTAGGTATGGGTGCAGACTTTTGGTTTACTTCCTTTAAAACATGCAATGTCTCAGGCAGCGAGAACAACACTCAGGCGGTTAAAACATTCAAAGGTCTTAAATCCCAGCAAACTTTCATTTAAATGGCTACAAAAATCTTGTTCTAGAACCCTGATAATTTTAGACCTGCTTTTAAGTTTATTGTGAGTAAAATGAAGCGGCAGTTATGAGGAGATCTACAAATTTCTAAGGGCGATGGGTTTTAATGTAAATGAACTGTGGAAAAAAATGGATGGTGACAAGTTTGATGAAATCTTTTTAACTTGGTATGTAGGTTTTACAAGATGGAAATAGACTACTATGAATGGGTTGCATTGTTTAGAATGTGAAGGCATTTGAGAGTCTAAGCTCTTTAAGGTAGATGCATGTAAATTAGGCACATCTAAATTATGACTTGCTTTGCCATCATTGTGATTAGTTCTAGGTTGGCTCTATTCCTATAGGATAAAGCACCGCTCCCTAATAGTTACAGAAGACCCAACACCTCAAATTTATAAATGATGAACATCTAAAAAAAAAAAAAAGTTATCTAAGTGTTATTGTATTCATGGAGCTTGGATGCAAATGAGAGATCTATATTCTTGTCTATTTATCACCCCTTTTCCTATTTGGTATGAAGATAAGTCAATTCATATAATTTATTTGTTCACAATGTTAGTAAAGGTACAAAGGATCATGCCTACACCTATTGGATATGAAATCCTTTGCTTATACATATGTGAACGTGTTAATTACCCACATGTCTATGGTCTACAACTATAAATTTGTATAAAATCAATAGAATATTAGTTAGTGACAATAAATGGGCTTATGCATTGTGCTAGTTGCACCTAGTTTGTCTTTGTAGCAATGTCTATCAAAGATCATTATCACTCTTTAATACCCTTATTAGGATTATCCTCTTGAGTCTTGTGGCTCATTAGCATTCCCTTGTCCTTGGTTTAATCATGAATTTATTAATTTAACTAGATAAAATCGATCCCCTAGTCTAGGTGTTGTTTCATCCCTTCGAGCTAAGGGTAGCAAGAAAAAATCCCAACATATCTCTCTCCATTTCTCTATGTAGTACAACTAATTATTTGATACATACTGGAAATTAGGCAATTGCCTCAAATATTTGAATTCAATGCTCAAGGTTTGATAAATGAAGGTTATAACTATCAAATGTCGATACATAAAACAGCATGGATAGTTTATATCATATTAGTACACTAACAAGCCTTATGTTGTAGATGATGTCTACATATAATTCAAAAAATAAAACCCCTACTTATGATAATAGATTATAACTTATATTATTAGTTTTTAAGGTTTCTTAATGGCTATTTACAAATGTTTTGATTGTGTAGATACTAGACATGGAATGAAATAATCAAGAAAGGTCAAGCATCATCAATAGACATTAGTTAATAGTTCCATTACTTTTAGGATTCTTAGCTTGAATTCTTATTATTTGTCTCCAAGTGATTTCAACAAACCATGCCCTTCTTTCCTCATTTCATTATTCATTATATGTTACTATACTTCTTTGTAAAACAAATACATTATTTATCTACCTAAATAAATGTATAATCTATTTGTATATTTACACTTAAAGCATCTAGTGTGTAGTATTATTGTGTACTAATTATGAACACTTTGTTTGCTCATATTCGCCATTACTACACAAAATGACATATTTCTAGCACAATTATAAATGATTATGCTTACAGACAAGTCAATTCATTGTTTGTAACATCTAATTGAGCATTCAATGGAAGAAATTTGAGGATTTGAAGCACTTTAAGAATTTGCAGCAAAAAACTACGGTTTTGAGAAATTGAGATGGATAAGTTTGAACTGTTCACTCAAAATTTGTAAATTTCTTTTAGAATGCAAGAAATTGAAGTGCTAGGGGTAATTAAGTCATTTTTGAATTTTTTTTTAAGCAAAAGGTATCATTTTATTCAATTTTAGAAAACCCTAACCATCTCAAAATCATGCTTAGGGGATTGGGATATTGTCTAGCAAAGTTGATGGCTTAAAAGATGCAACAGTTACCATGTAGGGTTAGGATATTTTTGAATATTGTTACAAAAGAAGCACTTATGCCCGACCTATTTTAAATATATGGAGCCTAGATCTCTTGAGGATGGTGGTTCCTAATATTTTCATCAATATGGGTTTAATCAGAGTTGTGGCCAAGATGTATGATAAAAAGTCAAGAACACTCCTGAATGACAAGGGTAATTTTATGATGAGTATGGACAAGGCTTATATTTGTGAGGTTTTCAATTTGAATATGTATGTAAATAGTCCTATTGATTTCAATTGATTATGTAGAGAGTATGGGAGATATAATCATAGTTACATAATCTTTAGACTCTCATATCATAGGACCAACAATTTAAACTTAAGCCTAGTGAAGTTCACCAGGGATGAGGTAGAGCCATTTGATGTGGATTTGTTTGAAGACTATTTCATTAAAAAAGTACTATGCTCTTTCTCAAGTGTTGGGAGTAGATATTAAGGCACAAATGTCAATGCACGTAATGATGACAGAAGAAGATGTGCAACAAAAGATCTAAACAAAAGTTTTGACTATGCTTCATTCATTTTTATGGCATTCACAAAGAATTGGTGGCTATAAAGAAGGATGACGGAATAATCTACTCTAAATGTTATTCTCTATTATACCACACCTTATTATATATAGTGGGAAAATAATTTGGATTCCAACAATGTAGTTGAAGTTTTTTGATTATCAAGGAGTTGTATTGCTAGTTTAAGGGTGGACTCATATATGGGACATGCATTGTTAGACTACTAACTGTGTGATGTTTGAGGAGTTTATTGTATAGATAGTCATGAATAATTTGGGGTTCCAAGTGGATAGGTTTTTCAATTAAGTAATGAAATTTTTGAGACCTAAAGATTTGGATCTGAAAAAGGGAGTTGATCATAACTGAGGTGACTAGTTCTTTCATACAAATACGACTATTATCATGATATATGGTGCCCCAATAAAACCACATGTATTTCCCAGGAGTGTCCCTAATAGGATTTCTTTCATAGAGATCGTGTGGTAGCTCAATGGAGCTGAAAAATATCATTTAAGGGCACATAAAAAGGGGTTTCTCTTACCATCTTCTATTATGTTTTTTGATTTTCAAGTCACATCAAAAGAGGGATCGGTGTTGCTATATCCCTTACTACGATCATACAGAATGAAGGTGGGTGCTCATAGGAATTGTTATCTAGAAAATTTCATTGGAAAAATTAGAATCAAAGGTAAAAGGTCAAACTTCTATCATAAGTTTGATAATGTGGAAGATGTAATAAGGATTTACAATTCATAAAAAAAATTAAAGGTGAGAAAACCAAATTGGTTTGAAATTGTAACAAGATAATAACAAAGAAAACTAATCAATCCCAAGTACTTAGGAGCATTCAAAGAAATGGAAGATCCCATTCTTAAGATACATACCATGTTGATAAATGTTGTCACCTTAGCTCTTGGAGGTTCTATTCCTAACCAAAAGAAAATTAGAGAAGAAGCATCGCAAGAAGAAGAGGTGGAGCAACTTATACCCCAAATGGACTTGCTAGAAGCATCAATTGCTCCTTCATTGGCTCCTCAATAGAAACTAAGTGGTTCCAACCCTTGGTTGATTATTCAATTGACTATGCAAAATAGAGGAAGTGGGGGAAATGCACTAGACCTTGAGGGGGTGAATCAAGTTTTACCTTCCCCGCCAAGGGTTCACATTGAAGAGGCCCAACAAGGAAAAAATATTATTAATATCAAAAGTGGTGGAGATGTAGTTAATGGCATCAGAACCATGGCATGTACATAATTTTTATCTAATGATCAATGTGGATTAGATTTGTGGCCAAGAGGTATGATAAAAGGTCTAGAACACTATTGAATGACAAGGGTAATTTTCTAGTGAGTTTGGATTGGGCTTATATTTGTGAGGTTTTCAATTTAAATATGTCTCAAAATATTCCTATTGATTTAAATTGACTATGTATAGAGAATGAAAGAGATAAGAATAGTTACAAAATATTTTGACTCCCACATCATAGGACCAAATGTCCAAATAAAAGCCTAGTCAAGTCCACTAGGGATGAGTTAGAGTCATTTGATGTGGATTCATTTGAATATTATTTCATTAAAATGCAGTATTCTCTTTCTCAAGTGTTGGGAGTAGATGTTAAGACACAAATGATGGTGCACTAATGATGATGGCAACAAATGTGCAATACAGGAATCTAAATAAATTTTTTGAGTATGCTTCATTCATTTTTTATGGCATTCACAAAGACTTGGTTACTACAATGGAAAAAGAATTTGGAATCTACTCTAAATTTTATTCTTTGTTGTGCCACATCTTATTATACAATGGAAAACAAATTTGGAATCTAGTAATGCATTTGAATTTTTATGATGCTCAAGGAGTTGCACTACTAGTTCAAGGGTGGAATCACATATGGGACATGCATTATCAAATTTATAATTATTTGGTATTCGAGAAGTATTTTGTACATCTAGTCATGAAATAATTTAGGGTTCCAGGTGGATAGGTTATTTGATGAAGTAATGAAATTTTTGAGACCTAAGGATTTGGATATAGAAAAGGGAATTGATCATAACTAGGGTGACTAGTTCTTTCATGCAAATACCATTGTTATCATAGTATATGGTGCCCCAATGAAACCACATATGTTACCCAGAAGTGTCCCTAATAGGATTACTTTCCTAGAGATCATTTGGTAGCTCAATGAAGTTGAAAAAATGTCATTTAAGGGTACATAAAAAGGGGTTTTTCTTACAATTTTCCATTATGTTTTCTGATTTTCAATTCACATTAAAAGAGAGATTTGAGTTGTTATATCCCTTATTACATGCATATAGAATGAAGGTGTATGTTCATAAGAATTTTGATCTAGAACATTTCATCAACAAAATTAGAATCAAAGCTAAAAGGTCAAACTTCTATCATAAGTTTGATAATATAGAAGATGTAATAAGGAATTGTAGTTAATATGAAGATTTAAAGGTGAGAAAGGAAAATTGGTGTGACATTATAAGAGGATAAGAACAAAGAAAACAAATCAATCCCAACTACCTAGGAGAATTCAGAGAAATATAGGATTATATTCTTAGGATAAATACCAATTTGACTAATGTTGTCACCTTAGCTCCTAGAGGCTCTATTCCTAGCCAAAATAAAATTAGAGAAGAAACATCACAAGAAGAAGAGGTGGAGAAACCTATGCCCCAAATGGACTTGCTAGAAGCATCAAGTGCTCCTCCATTGGCTCATCAATAGAAACCAAGTGGTTTCCAACCCTTGGTTGATTATTCAATTGACTATGCAAGAACAAATGAAATGGGGGAAAGTGCACCAGACCTTGAGGAGGTGAATCGGGTTTTACCTTCCCCACTTAGGGTTCACATTGAAGAGGCCCCACAAGATAGAAAGATGATTAATCAGAGAATTGGTGGAGATGTAGTTAATCACATCAAAACTCTAGCATGTACATAATTTTTATTTGATTATCAATTTGTTAATTTAAATAATTTAAAGATTTCTTAATAAAGAATCAAATGGAAAAATTCTTTAGGGATATTAGTAATGTTGAAGGAACAATTTCACCTCAAGATAAAGAGGAAATGACTAAGAAAGTTGTTTCAGATGTTGATTCTTGCATTGACAATATAACTCTTAAGGAATCAAGGAAAATGGTGCAAGACATTGGATACTTATTGTTACCAAGTTGAGATATTTATTCAACCATTCTTTTAGAAATAATAAGAAGGAAAGGTATTGATCAAGATGTGTTAACATTTGAGGAACAGGAAAATGGTTTATATTTTGGATCAGGGTTCAATATAAAGCATTAGACTTTAGCAATATGGGTAGTAGCGAACTAGAGACTCAAAATCCTCAAGTTTCCAAAAAATTTAGGGAGATTACTAGAAATATTATTGTTAGAAGACTTGCTAATACCACTATCCCACAAGCAACATCTCTAGTAGTCAACACTGCCATGTTTAGTGAAGCTATAACAAAAAAGTTGCAAGCTGACTACGACAAGTTGGAGAAGGATCATATCAAACTTTTACGTGTAAAATAAGGTGTTTTCATAAATACCTCATCCATAGAGTGTCATTAAACTTCCTACTACCCTCAATCATAATCAAGTGAGACCTCAACTCAAGATAGACACTATCTTTAAGAATACAAGAATTGAAGGAGTAACAAAACAAAGGAAGCAGAGAAATCAATTGAGGAAAGGGGAAAGAATAAGATAATTAGTATGGTGGATGTTCTATTAGAACAAAAAATATCTTTCATATTGTACACAATTAGATGATACATGGGCAGGTCACAATAACCTGAGAAATGCAAATGTCAATTGCATGAAGCAAGATGCCAATTTAAAGGGAATTATAATTATATGAATTCCAAGAATAATAGTGATGAAAAAGTGTGCACAAGTAGACAAGATTTTATTCCATTACTCCCATAAAACTAGCAAGTACATGTGATGTGCTCAAACTATTAGGAGACATTTCAACTTATCAATCTAAATTGGAGTTATAGTTGAAAGATAAGTAGAAATATTTTGAGGCATTGGAGGATGGATTAATGCCCAAGATTTTTTATAGTTATAGAATAGGTAAACCTTTTGATCAATGGAAGGTGGAGTTCAACATAATTTTTTGATCTCTATGCTCTTTCATTTGTGCTAGTGGTGAACCGGGCCTATCTTTACTAAATAATAGTATGGATGAAATAATAAAATTGGAATTAATCTTGGACAATTTTAATAAGGAGGCTAAAGTAGTTTTTTATGCCAAATATAATTCTCATATCAATAAAATTGTTAAATTACTTGAGTTCTCAATTGATCAAAGGAGATGTATTCTTCATGGGTGAAAAATATCACGAAAAAACAGATTGCCAACTTGGCATGGTCATCCTTTTTTTTTTTCATCAAATTTCAAGGTTACAGGTAGTCGCAAGGTGTCAACTATGTTTATCTTCATCAATAGTTCAATCAAGTTGGTTTCTTCAAACAACTTCAAGGATTTTTCTCTTTATTCTTTTCTAAGAGAGGAATTTGTTCAATTAACAAGTTGTTGCACCACCTAGTTACAATTGAATTTTGGTTGTCTTTTGTGGCATGTGTCAATTATAAACCTCAAGCTTATGTGCGTGTATGAACTTTTATTCAAAGTGAGCTTGTATCATAGTTAAGGGTCTAGGAATCATATTTTGAGTCAAGTATTTTAGTTTGTGAGGTATTGTTTGGGTTTTTTGTTATTGGGACATGTAGAAGTTTTTCTAAATTAGTATTGTATCTATGATCAAAGCATATATGAATGAATGTTTTTGATATGTTATTCTCTCCAACTTTATATACAATATTTTTTATGAATAAAGTAATCAAGGACTATTGAGTTTTTCTCTGCAATTTTCTTGCATTAAATATTTTATTGATAGCTTTTGATCAAGGAATGGAGTAATTTATTTTATTAAAATACAGGAAATATTATATACAAAAATTGATTATTAAGTAGAATAATATCTAAATCCTTTGGTTGGTCTTTTTATTATAAGGTAATAATAAATTATTGACTATCAAAGTACATTTAGTTGTTTTGGAGAAAAATTTATAAGGTTATGTGACTCTATAACCCTAGATAGGCATCGATTATATTAAAACACCAATCACCAATCCCAAAACAAACCAAGAGCAAATATTTAAAATGACAAATCTAAAATCACTTTCAAGTAATTGATAATTATTATTTTATCTCATTTAAGGTTTTGAGTATTTATAGGGATATCAAAAATTGCAGTATTATGTTGTAAGAATCATTTTCATGTATGTATGATAAGCAATATGCTACATATCATTATTTGTTTCTTGAGAATCTTTAAATGATGTCATAAGGGAAACCCACCTAGGTTTTGGAGATCCTAAAGTGCAAAGGAAATCTATTTTGTCAAAAAAAATCATGTTCATTGCCAACTATCTAGAATAGCCTTGAGCATAAAATATGGTTAACCTTTAGACATTTTTTAGGAATCAGTAAGAAATTTACCAACAAGTTCAATATAGAATTTTGTAATATAGCTAGGTGTGTGTCAAGTTATGGTGAGTATGACTTAATAGAGGTAGAGTGTGGGGAATCTTATCTCCTAAATGATACTTTTTAGTAGACTATTTTTGAGATGGATGTTCAAAATGGAGATTCAAGTGATAAATTTGATGAACATGATGACCCTTTTAGCTTATGTGAATGTAAAATTTTAAATCATAGAATGCTCCAACAAGAATTTTGAAGGACCATGTATGTGCAGTCTTCTTCCACATGGAGAATTTGAATATTTTTGGTGATCACGATATTTTCTACATTGAGAAGGCATGTGAAGATGAATGTGTTTTATCTAATGTGTGTTTCACATCCAGTTTCTCTAATGTTGAAGTTGATACATTTGTTGATTTATCAACTTATGTGATTATACGTTGTTCAAAGAAAATAATACTAAGGTATGTGTTTTGGATGGTACTACTTGTGAAATATTTACTTTCACTAAGGATTTGAGTGAAGTTGATAATGATGTTGTCCCTAGTTTCTTGAACCATTTTTGTGAATACAAAATTTTTCACTTGGATTTTATTATAGATAAGGAGCTAGGAGAAATATCACCTCTTCATGAGAAATAGTATTCAATTTGCACAAATCACACTAGTGCTTTGCCCAAGTTTAATTCTACCAACTAGATGGTGACTAATAATTTTAGTAAAATGTATTGAATTCAAGATTATCTATTTTCCCATCAACCCCTTGAGTGTGAAAGTTTAAATTTAGTATGAATTTACCTAACAAGAGTAATGTGTAAGATGTTGCTTCTTCTATTGACTATAAAATTTTTAATTTCTAATTTAATTTTGAAAATTTTGTTGACTATTATAACTTATCATATAAATTCATATGGTTCAAGAAAATATTATGAGATTTTGAAATTTTATTTGCATGTTCTTGCAAACAAGTCTTTGTATGCACAAATCATTGTGAAGTTTGAATGTGTTTCACATCTCCCAACAGGAAGTTCACATATATGTCTGGGCACATCAGTATCATTATTTTTCAGTTGAACCATGATAGTAACTTTATAATTAACTTCAAGAAACATCAAAGGATAAGATTTATGATACAAATACTTGTGTTAATTTCATGTTTTTGGGAAATTTGGGCCATTAGAAATGATTAATAAAAGGGATTTTATTTTTTTAGCTAGGCCAATTTGTGCAACTTCACAGTTATGATTCAATTTGTACCTGGAGATCTTTTAAATATATCACTATGCTTGTAGGGGGCATACACCAACAACTAAGTCTTATCAGTGATTCACTTTGTATCATCATATCTCAAGCACTCAACTTTTATTTTCAAGCAACAATCATATTCTTTGGTCCCAAAATGTCATCGTGACTACGCCAACCATTTATAAACATGTTGGACTTAAAAAAATTTAAATCCAAATTATAGTGACAAAGCAAATTTTGCTAGTGTATTATTTACTTTAGTTCAAATTTGAGTTTCTTGGATGAAAATTTAACTATTGAGTGTGAACACCAAACCTGCACAATCTAACAATAGATCAACAAACAAGTGTTAAACATGTTAGAAAGTATTAATCTAATGTTCCCTATGAAATTCTTGGAAAAACGAAGTTGAAAACATGAAAAAAAAGTAAGAAAACAACAATGAAATCAACTAAGCTAACCAAACCTCAATCCCATTGGGGGATTGGTGCTCCTTTGATGTGGAAAGAAGCCCTTTACCAATCCCTTTGATAAGCTTGATGAAATGTAGGTGATCCAAGTCTACAATTGACAATAATCTTGCTAAAATGGATGAAAATGATGAAATGATATGAACTCAAATGGCTATAGTGATAATGCATGAAGTTGTGGATCCATATTATGAAAAGGATGCCTCTATTTATAGAAGCCAAGGGTTGAAGAATGAGAGGATTTGATGAATGTGGGATAAATTGAAAGCCAGTGAGAATGTGCCAAGTGTCACAATTCTATTGGATGAGGGTGGAGCACATTTTGGGAAATGTGTGACTGGAGGAGGATGGAAGAGAAATAAATGTTGTTGGTTGAGAATTTGAAAATCTTGTAAGAGGAATTTAATGAGATTTGAGAGGATGTAAGAGGATTTGAAAGGTTGTAAGAAAATTTATTGCAAATGTAAGAGGATGTTATAGAGTTTTGAAATCCTTTAGAGGGAAATTGGTTAAGAAGTGGTTGAGAGGAATATTCATTGGAATATGCCTTGGTGGGGGAAAATAGATGAATTAAATAATTAATTGAAATTATTTTTATGTGCAACCTAGTTAGTTGACCATGGTTGATTTAACTCTTGAGGAGTTAAAAGCTGGAGGATTTAATAATGTTGATTAGAAAGCCGATTTAGGATTAATTAATCCTAAATTAATTAATTGGAGTGAACTAGAAGATGTGACATTTGATTTGATTGTTTTTTAATCAAATGAGAGGATTAAGAGAGGATTTAATTAAATGATTTGATTTAATTAAATAAGATGAATAGTTAGTTAGAAGAATGATGAATTAATCAAATAAATTTAATTATTTGATTAATAGTTGAATGTGTTGATTTTAATTAAATAATGTTGATTATTCAATTAATTGATAAACTTGAAGTGATTTTAGAAGAAACGGTGTTAGTTGATCAGAATCAGATGCATAATATCAATCAGGACATTTTCAATGTCTACATTTTTCCCCTCTTTGAAGTGATGTACTTGTAGCCTCAGTTCAAATAGTAACACTGCCATGATCAAAATTCAAAAAAAATCTAATTTTTTCAGATGCCCCACTACTACCCCAATGGAAGAATTATAATGCCATATTGCCCCCTCAAGAGATCAGGCGAAAATTTCAATTTTGGGTCGAGCTCGCGAAAAAGATTCAGGATCAGTTTAGCTCAAAGAAGACTAGAAATCTTGAATATTTGATCTAGACAAATTTGATGATGTATAGACAGTCATTGACCATGGGTAGCCTCATGTAAATTTTGATATAGCACCCACTAATTTGATACTTGTATAGAAATGTTAGTAGAGATAGAAAAATGAGAAGAATAAGATGGATATAAGTAGAAGAATAAGATGGATGAACCCTTGATTCTAAGAAGATGCAGAAGTCCAACAAGTCCATGAGTTGTTGAAGACTTTATTAGATATGATGATGAGTGATGATGATTTGCTTATCAAAGATTGGAACCATAAAGAGCTTACTTTCCTTATTTTTGATAACACGCATAGATACGATGCATCAAGGTATAAACAACCAAGATGGCGTGGTATCTAGTGCGATGGAATTTGACTCGACAAATAGATAGGAGTATTCTTGTTCACACCTGACATACGAAAACCTTGCTAGGATGCACTTCAGAAGTTTCAAACATCTTGGACCAAAACATGGAAAGGTATAGCCTCTCAATGCAATAGTCAACAAGCTACTCAAAACACCTTCCATACATACCTAACAAAGCAAGTATTCGCCAAGGTTATATTACAAGAGCATCCAACAAGCATAGCAAATGAAAGATAATGATCAATGCCCCATTCATTTCTCTCTAAATCATTTTGATTAGACATCATCAAGAGGTCATTAGAATGAGCGCAATAAATCAAAAGAAAAGATCAAGTACACAAACAAGCCAATGTTCTTCATACTTCTAGCCAAGGGGATGTGTTTTGTTTAGGATAAGAATCCAAAGTGATTGCCAAAGATAATGCCAATTGTAGGAAGGACGCATCCTAGGACATGTTAGTGGATGGTGGCAAGTTGTTTGAAAAGGTTGTTGATATAAGGTTGATTGACATGTTTGCTAAAAAGATCAATAATTTGATTTTATGTTAGAAAGTTTGTTGTCTCGATTTTGATTTTGTGTTTGAAGTTTGCTTTTGTTGATTTTTGTGATTGTTTCTGTTTGTGTTGCCAAAGGATGAAGGTGATAATAATTTATTATGGATGAATGTTTATTGCGGGTGAATGTGAAATGAGACGGATGGATTTTTTCAAATATTTGGATGTTTTTATGTATTTGAAATGTTATGAGGCTATTTTTTGGATTTTTGGGTTATTTAAATGTTTTTGTGTTTTTTGTGTCTCAAGGGTTGATCAAAGATTAGCCTTGCCTATGTTTAAGCTTAGAGACGACGTAGTTCGGATACCATGTTTTTGACTTTTTGACTTTTTTGACCTATTTTGGGATTTTGATATGTTTTGAATGTTTTTGTATTTTTGCATGATTTTGACGATTTGGATATGGAAATGTGTGATGATATCAATGCTTTATTTTTGGGATTTTGTTGAAAACCAAGCTAGGGTTGATTGATCTGATTGATGGATTGATGATGATAACATTGTTGAGGATACACAACAATGCAAGGATAGTGTTAAGCAACACAAGGATTAGGATGGATATCCCAAGATGATGAGGGAGTGATTGGATTTGATTGATGGATTGATGATGATAACATTGTTGAGGATAGACAACAATGCAAAGATAGTGTTAAGCAACACAAGGATTGAGATGATGATGGATTTATTGGATTTGATTGATCAAGATTTTGAAGCTTGGTTTGGAACAAAATTTGTTTGAATGATTTGATGCAATTTTGAAGCACGCGTTAAATGCAACTAATATTGATTGTTTGGATTGATGATCAATGAAAGATAAAGCTTGATAAGGAACATCTTCCCATCAAATTATTCCATGGGCTAGTGATTTAGATTGTTTTCTTACAAGTGTTTTGATCAATTTGATTTCACGTTTTCCAATGTTTGGATCACCACATAAGCTGAGGATATAGATCAAGGTTTATTCCTAAAAGAAGATGAAAATATCTGCCCCCAGTGTCTAGCAATGTATGGAATTCCATGGATGGATTCTTGGATAGGTGTGTGGACGGATGGATATGGTAAGCAAGCAAAGGATGCCAAGGATTATCTTGTGATAAGATAAGGTGTTCGAATAAAGAATGCTTCATTGGATAATGCTTCATGCTCAAATAATGTTGGATAGGATAGGATCAATGAAAATGACCCATGTCAAGATGTTTACCATAAGCAAGTGTAAAGTGTACACCAAACTTTTTCAAGATCAAGATATTTTGGAAGATGGATGTAGATGGATGAAAATGGGTTTGATAAATGGTTCATGGATGAATGGTTTTATTATGGATAAGATGGATGGAATGCTAGATTTATTATGGATGGGATGAGATGCTTCCACCTAAACTAGCACACATAGATGATCAATTCTACACATGACGCCTATTTTCCAGGTTTTCATCATGGTACTTGTCCAAAGTGCCACCATAGTGGTTTTCACTGGAGGATGATTTTTATTTTTACTATTTTCATAATTTTTTTTAATTTTTTGTTGTTTTTCTGAAAGATTTTAACCTCATGTTGAACCACTTGGTGGTGTCAATGTAGATGCTTCTATCATAATGTTCCATCGATATCTTGCTTGAAGAAGCTTCTTTGCCAAGATACGTGCACTTAAATGCAACTTTTGAGATTCTTGATCTGCTTTGTTGATACTAAAGTTAACTTTGTCTTTATGCGCACATCGCAATAGAGTGCCTTCTAAATCCTCATGATGAAGGGTTGATGCCGATACATGGTCAATGTGATAATTGGATATCATGCGTGGAGGCGTGGATGGTGTTGTGTGTTTAGGAATAAGAGATGGATTGGTTGATAGTTTGGAACCTTTGACTCTCCAAACTTGGAAAGATGAGCAATGATGGGTGGATATAGAAGTGTGCATGGAATTAGGACGAACTGCTTGATATAATTTGTACGTTGCTTGAGAAGCTTGATTTTTCCTTTATAGACGTCTTTGATGGATACATTTCCCTTTTTTATTTTTCCCCATAGTTTCTTTGACTAATGGAGTTTGATAGGGATAATCTTTCTTTTTATTTTTTGGTATCCATGTGTATTTTATTTGTCTATTATGCTTCCCAACTTCTTTTGCTTTGATAACATTCTTCGTGCTTTGATTCAAATCTACCTTTTGATGTTGGTCCCAATTCGTGGATTGGGTGATGGGTGGATGAAGATTTGTGGCGTGGTTGGTTGTAGTATTGGCATTAGTTTCATCATAAGGATTCTTCATGCTCCCTATGTTGATGCTTGCACTAGATAAAATTGTCCAAGTAGTATTATAGAGGTATCACTAATATGTTTAGGTTCCTTAATTGTCGAATAACCAAGACCTTGATGCTTAGGATTGCCAATAATTTGCACTGGTTCTAGGATACCCTATTCATGTAGGCCTAATCCCCTGCCTTGATAATTCATCCGTTAAAACATTTTATTTGCAATAAGATATGATTTACCTTGGAAACAAGGTGCTACTCCTTCTTTTCTTTGTTGTGGATCTTCAAAGGTGATAGCTTCTTCATTGATAAGATAGCTTGCCCTAAAAAAGGTAAGTGATCCAAGTTTATAAGTGATAGGATCCTCCATAAGTGGGATAGCTTCCTGATTCATATCTTTGGCTTGATCTTGTGAAATATCATATTTGAATTCTTCTTCAAGAGGTGTTGATGATTCATTGTCCACGTAAAATTCTCCCTCATGATTCATTTTTATATGCCTTCACAAGATGTTTTTGATTCACAAATTTTGTAGAATCCTTCTTCATGGCCCATTTCTGATATGTCTCTAGATTTTTATGTATCTTGATCATGTGTACAAATTTTAAGAGTAGTAGACTCTTGTTCTTTGGTAATGATATCAAGAGTATGAGACTCTTGTTTTGAATGAAGATCATCTACATGTCCATTAGGAGTAATCATCTCATGGGTCGATGGAGGAATATGTGCTATATGGATATGATCATCATTTGTGACATCTTGTATAGATTGGAGAGTGTTCATTAGATCATTGTATCTTGGAGATACAAATTCTTGATCTTGATTAATTTTGGAATTGCTTTTGACATGCGTTGGATCAAGTTCTTGTCATGGGTTAGTTTCAAAGGATGGATTGCTTACAAAGGGTTATTGGATGTCTTCATTAGGCATAGGAAGTGGCTCAATATCCTCTTGATATTTGAGTGAATTTGGATCAAGTGTTGAGTTGAGGATTCCTTCAATATCTATAACCATGAGATCAAAGGGTGTCAATATGTCTTGGAAAGGACCATTAAACTTTGGTGAAAGATGTTGATCATGCTTTGGAATAAATTTTTGAGATATATCTTCTAACTCATTAGGTGATGTAGAGAAATTTTCAACATGATCATTAGTCGATGGATCATGGATTATGTCAATGGGATCAAATAATTCTAAAACTCCTTCAAATAGATCATTGTTGAATATTGTTGAGGGGTTTTGATCATGACTAAAAAGTGAATCTTGATGTATGTTGATTTGATCATCGGATGAGGTAAAAACATCTTCAAGGTGCTCATTGATGGATAGATCTTGATCATTGTTTCCAACAATTGTGGTGGAGAGATTGTCAATTTTTTCAACCAAAGGATCAAATGATGTTAACATTTCTTGAATTGGATCATTGTTGGGTATTGTTGGTGGATTTTGATCATGATTGAAAAGTGACTCTGGATATATGTTGATTTGATCATTGGATGAGGTAGAAAAATCTTTGAGGTGCTCATTGATGGATAGATCTTGATCATTGTTTTCAACAATTGTGGTGGAGAGATTGTCACTGCTATCACTAGTGGTTGAATCTTGACCATTGTCCTCAACAATTATTATTTTTTGATCAATAAGGTCTTGGATGAGATCTTTAAGTTGAATACAATTTGATGTTTGATCGATATTTTCTCTATGATACTCACAATAAGATCCACCCCTATTCCAAGGAAAGTTTAGGACAGAGTTGAAAGCACCTACCTTTGGAAGAGTGATGTGTTTTGCATTGAGTATCTTTCTTAGCACTAATTTCAATTGGATCTCCAAAAGGAGTGTATTTGTGTTTGTTCTCTTGTGAGATTTGTGCTTGTTGAGGTGATTCTTGTTGTGATTGATCTTGGAGATGTGTTGATTGGGTTTGTTGTTGATGTTGTTAATCTTGATATCCAACCTCTTGACATTGGGGATATTGTTCTTGATGTGGTTGTGGAGACAACTCAATGTTTTGATGAGATAATCCTTCTGTAGTGTGTAGATCTTGGGGTGGAGATGCCTCTTGGTGCAATGAATCAACTATTTTGGTAAGTGTAGCAATTTGATCTCGCAAAATTTGATCTTGACACCATTGATATAGTTGATTTGGTTTTTGTTCAAGCAGATTTAGAATGTATACTTGTGGTGTTTGTATGGGATCATGGACAAATTGATTTTGGACAATGTTTTGATTTGGGATGATGTTTATATTTGGCATTATAGGTTGAAATTGAACATTGTTGTGGTTGGGAATCACATTGCCTTGATTTAGGTAACTTTGATTTTGCATGGTGTTACCTTGACTTGGATCAATACATGGAGTTAACATATTGTTTGGACTTTGAGAAAAAATTGTATGATTTGCAAACATATCTATCCCAAAGTTTACCAAGTGTGGATTCAACATGTTCATGTTTGGTAAATTTTTACTTGGTATATTCACATTTGGAATGTATGGATTTGGTGGGATAATGTTGTTTTGTTGAAGACTCATGTATTGATTGTTTGGTTGATAGATTTGTAGGTTTGGACTTTGATTTAAATCTACCATAGGGAAAGGTGTTCCAAAATTTAAATTGGGCATACTCACATTTGTTGTACCATTGAGGTTTGTAGGAGATAATGTTCCCATGAATGGATTGTATAAATGTGAGTTTTTATAATCGATCGACATTGTAAGGCTTTGATAGTTTGGTTGATTTAGATTACTGATGATGTATGAATCAAGTTTATATTCCATGTTCTTCTTGTGTTTTGACCTTGTTGACCTCTAAGGGGTTTAGGACCAATGATGAGATGAAGGATGAAAGGGGTGAATGATATGGGTGTTGAACTTTTAGGAACTTTGGATCAATGCTAGACTTTGGGATTTGATTTTGATTGTTTTGATTGGATAATGAACTTGCGAATCCCAAAATGTTATATGTTATCTTAAGAAAAACTCATTCAAAAGGGTGATAATTTAACTAAGTGTGTGAGGAAGGATTCATCCACACACACCTAACTAAACAGATGATTTTGATTTGGTTTAAGGATGTACCCAAGTCTAGATAATGATGTTTCCAAAGCTCTAAAGTTGTTTGTGGGATGGGATAATAAATGCTTGGGATGGATGAAGTGTTGGTTTTGATCCTAGATGAACCTAAGGAGAACCTTGTTTACAAGACCAAGATAGTGAAGAATATGATTTACCCTATGAGTAGTTCAAACCAAAAGGCTAATGTTTTTCATGGAAGATCATAAGACAAAAGATAACAAGCACATGTGTGGGGTTCAATTGATTTAATCTTGGTTAATGAATCGCTTTTACCACATCCACACTTCCTGTTTAACTTTCAAACTAAATGTCTATGTCTCAATTTCTTTTCATCCCACAAGATCCATTATGTGGAAATCAAGAGAATCAAGGCAATAGTTCCCTAATGTTGACTTTGGAGAGCAAATTGAGATATAGGCCCAAATACTTAGAAGCCTCTAAGGATAGAATCCTTAGGGACAAGCAGTAATACTTGGAATTTTCAAAGGTATTTGCTCTTTCTAAAGGATTTGAAATTTATGACCTTGTTGAATGTTTGTTTTCAATATTTTGGATTCAAGCAATGTGTTTAACTGACCCAAAAATTACACAACCGTAGGATGGAAAAAGAATTTTTTTTGAATTCCCACTTGGATAAATCCAATTGTGCTTATTCAGAGCGGATGATTAGAACCTTAACCACACTTACTCCCCTCCACAACACTCACTTCTATGGGTCAGCCAAGCTTCATTTCTCATGAATCTCCCATGATGAACTTTTGATCTCTACAAAGAATCGCAAATATGTGGGATGGCTCTAGAGGTTCGACCTCCTAACGCCAACAAATATTAGGATTTTTGGTTACTACACAAAGGTCCGTAATAAGGGCATATGATTCAAAGGACACAATGATAAACTCCCTCAAGAGGTCTCCCAACCCTTAGAACAAGGGCTTTATGCATCATAAAGATATTGGGGGATAGTTACCATGCATCACTTTGTTGATTGCAATTTTTTCTTGCAACCACAAATTTGTATAGCGGTTTGTAAGAGCCTGGCTTATGCTCGTTACCACCTGGGTCATTCCCTTGGGGTGAGTACTTTTTCCCACCAAGGCAAGCCATCTAAAGATAAACAATAGTGAGTAAGTACATTTGTAGTTCGACCAATCTTTGTTTACATGAACAAAGAGAGAACACACGCAATGCCTTTTCTCACACTAGCAAGATTTGTTCAATTTTTAAAAGCCCAAATTTGAAATGTGGAGGCAATCTTTTAGACAACCTAATGCCACCAAAATACTTTTGATTCTCAAGATCAACCTGAAGTGCGAGAGAAGTGCATATGCATTCGAATGATAAGATTTTGTAAAAAATATTAGAAAACAAGAACAAGCACAAATTCTTTTTAATCCTCAAAAGCAATAAATGGATTCTTTTTATAGCACCAAATTTGAGTGTGAGAGTTGTTTGTTCAATTTTAATCCAAATTGAAATGCTAGTAAGTATCTAAGATTCAATTTTAACCAACTTGACAAAGCTTGAGTTGTGGGTTAATTTTAAGTCTAAATTGAATCTGGTTGGTCCTAGAGATTGAAATGCATGAATTAGAGCCCAAATTGTCATAAAGAGCATTAAAAAATGTTTTTAAAATTTCAAACTCTACCTCTTCCTTGATTCTTGCAAATGTGGCATTGAAAGACAAATGTGGCACTCTATCACTGACATATGGGGCGCTAAAATATAGATGCGACGCTCTTGTGAAATCAAATGTTGTGCTATGTAGAAACAAAGAGTGTGATTGTGGTGCTATAGCAAAAGCAACGCTCTGCGGCGAGAAAGTTAGGCAGAAAGCAAAGAAGGCATATGCGGCAGTGTGTTAAAAGCGGCATGACAAAGACATGCAAAGGCGATGCAACGTGACGAATGCGGAATTGTGTGTCAAAGACAGTGCTCTATGGCATCGCATTTGTAGAAAGGCAGTGTCACTCCCCTGCAGTTTTGCAAAACAAAAGAAAAATCATACAAAATTAAACATGTTAAGTTGATCAGCCCTCCTTCTAGCACCAAAATGTGAATACCAAACTTGCACAATCTAACAATAGATCAACAAACAAGTGTTAAACATGTTAGAAAGTATTAATCTAATGTTCCCTATGAAATTCTTGGAAAAACGAAGTTGAAAACATGAAAACAAAGTAAGAAAACAACAATGAAATCAACTAAGCTAATCAAACCTCAATCCCATAGGGGGATTGGTACTCCTTTGATGTGGAAAGAAGCCCTTTACCAATCCCTTTGATAAGCTTGATGAAATGTAGGTGATCCAAGTCTACAATTGACAATAATCTTGCTAAAATGGATGAAAATGATGAAATGTTATGAACTCAAATGGCTATAGTGATAATGCATGAAGTTGTGGATACATATTATGAAAAGCATGCCTCTATTTATAGAAGCCAAGGGTTGAAGAATGAGAGGATTTGATGAATGTGGGATAAATTAAGAGCCAATGAGAATGTGCCAAGTGTCACAATTCTGTTGGATGAGGGTGGAGCACATTTTGGGAAATGTGTGACTGGAGGAGGATGGAAGAGAAATAAATGTTGTTGTTTGAGAATTTGAAATTCTTGTAAGAGGAATTTAATGAGATTTGAGGAGATGTAAGAGGATTTGAAAGATTGTAAGAGAATTTATTGCAAATGTAAGAGGATGTGATATATTTTTGAAATCCTTTGGAGGGAAATTGATTAAGAGGTGGTTGAGAGGAATATTCCTTGGAATATACCTTGGCGAGGGAAAATAGATGAATTAAATAATTAATTGAAATTATTTTCATGTGCAACCTAGTTAGTTGACCATGGTTGATTTAACTCTTGAGGAGTTAAAAGTTGGAGGATTTAATAATGTTGATTAGAAAGGTGATTTAGAATTAATTAATTGGAGTGAATTAGAAGATGTGACATTTGATTTGACTGATTTTTAATCAAATGAGAAGATTAAGAGAGGATTTAACTTAATTAAATAAGATGAATAGTTAGTCAGAAGAATGATGGATTAATCAAATAAATTTAATTATTTGATTAATAGCTGAATTTATTGATTTTAATTAAATAATGTTGATTATTCAATTAATTGATCAACTTGAAGTGATTTTAGAAGAAATGGTGTTAGTTGATCAGAGTCGGATGCATAATATCAATCAGGACATTTTCAGTGTCTACAATGAGCCCATTCAAAGATCCAAATTAATAATTTAATTACTAGTTTTATTTTTCAAAAAAGAAAATAATGTAATATCTATAAGCTTTATCTAAAATATTTGATAAGGATAAATACTTAGATGAAAGATTTAACAAATGAAATCAAGTTTCATAACATACCATAAACAATTTATTAAAATGATTAAAATGAAATATATATATACACCAAAAAAGGACAAAGGCAGATTTTAAAGAAATATATATATATACACCAAAAAAGGGCAAAGGGAGATTTTAAAGGAATAAATAGATTAATGTTAATGGCTCCCACTTCTTCCAAGTAGGCTCTATTTTGGCCCAAAACTTTATAATAAAATATGAAAAGTTGGCATTATATCTTCATTAGTAAACTTCGAGTTTACTCCCAATGGCTAATATTTCTTCTAGCGCACCTTACTTTGATCTTACCTTTCTCTTATCTTGATGTTTAATGCTTCTATATAAAAGTTTGATGGTGCTTCTTATTAAATGTGAGGTGGGCCTTTTCATAAATTGGTGCTTAGACAACCCATCATTTTTTTATGCCAGGTTGGAAAGAACAAATCCACGCATCATGATGAATGCAAAGAAAAGTATTAACAAATAGTTTCCATTAACCATATGAAAAGGGATGTGGACCCATTATTAGCAAGTTGTCATATTCTTATGTTTTGAGCAACAATATTAAATTATTTGTTCATTGCCACATTGAAGGAGAACACACCTTATGAATGTGTTAATGTAAATTATAAAATGGACAAATTAGGTGCCAATGAAAGATGGAAAATATAAAAGTAGTCAAGAAATTAAATACTTTCATATTAATATTTTATAAATTAATATTAAAAAGAATTGCAACATGTGAGAAGGCAGTGGATATTCGAAAGGAGGTGTAGTGGCACATGCAAGGGTTAAAAAAGTATTGCAACTGAGAAATGAGGGAATGATATTATATTTATCTGGTTTCTTTATTTTTATTACTAGGTGGAAAGTTTTAAAGGCCGATTGTTTTTCTAAGGCTACAACTATATACAAATTCTCTCAATTATCATGACTATGAAAAGTTAGACCATATATTTTAATTTATGAAATGTAGTTTTCGTGAATGATTCTCTTAAATGCAACACCATGAATTATTAAACAAAGCAAGAAATTCTTCATTTTTTAGCATCACGTAAAGTTTGATGTTGATTTGATGACTCGCATGATTAAAACTAGAGCTAATAATGATCAAAATGATAATGTTGGAAATTTTTAGTAGGGTTATAATACATGTGAAAAAATAAATATGTTTGCAGAATATGCACAAGTCTACCAAGATGAAACAAATTCAGACCATCTCCATTAAATGCTCACCAATATTACAACAATACTATATGTTTTAACTTGCTCATCATTTTTTTGGTTCCATTATTTTTTAGACTAGGCTACATTAAATGTGCTCATCTATCATGTTTTAGGAATACATGACCAAAATCTCCTTAAAGGCATTTGAGATCATCTTCCAATGATTAAATGGTAAAGTGGATGTCAATTTAGGATCATGTAGAATTTCTTAAGCCTTGATTTGATCTTTTGCAACCAATAAATTAATTAAAAATGAAGAGAGTGGTAATAAAGCATAAGTATAAGAAATTAATAAACAAAGAATTTCATGTGGCTAAAGTTAATTAGAAAGAAACTAAAATGCTTTTGGAAACTAATCAATATCAAGTAGCCCCAAATTGCTCATTGTACACCTTTTGTAGATTTTTCACTCCTCTTTCACATTGTCTATCAATTCATCTTGTAAAATGTGATTTACTTGGTGGAGTCCATGATTTGGAATGTCTCATTTGAACATGTTTAGTTTCTAATTCTTTAATAAATATACACTAAAGTAAAAAATTGTACTTCACCAAGGGCGAGTGTTTAAGAGGCTAAGGTTGTAAGTATTTAAATGTCCATACAGTTTGAAAGTGGCCCCCACTACATTTTAACCTTGGCTTCCATAAAGCTAACCTAAAATTATAAATGTGGTGAAACAAAAGGTATATTTTTCATAGAATTGTTATATTTATTGAGGATGAGCTTTTAAAATAAAAAAGTTTGACATTAAATTAATTACCAAAAAAATAAAGTGGTCCTCACTATTCTAATAAAGCTCTATGAAGTAAAGTTAAGAGTTACATTTGGATAAATAAACTTTATTTTTCATAGATAAAAGGTAAAATATTTTAGATGCGCACATAAATTTTGAAGAAAAATATTTTTACACAACTATTAAAATATGCTTTTTATTTTTATTTTTATGGAAAATGAAGGGGTGACATAGAATAGTCATGAATTATTTTTATTGTCTAAGATTATAGGAAAGGGAAAATATATTGTGTTTGATATGTTATTTTTACAACCTGAGTTTGGTGGAAAAATGTTTCTTTTTTATCAAAAATAAAGTAAAACATCTTATAAACAAAGACAAATTTACTAGAATAGGTAAATTTGAACAAATATTTCAATGTGCAAAAATGGACAAAAGAAAGAAGAAATATTCTACCAAAATATAATATTTCTCTTTCAAAAAGGAAAATGAATGGTCAAGATGTGGCTAGGTGTTAGTACCATTTTTAATGTGTCCTAATTTGTATTTGATATAAATTTTAAAAAAAATGAGGAAAATAAGAGCATTAATCTTTTGATTTAGAATTCTAATTAAGTATAACAATAAAATTGTGTTTTGAACAAATTCATTATAATTATAAATATAGTTTTTACATTAAATCAATAGAAGACCAACTTATTTTTATGATTCATTATGTTTCCACTTTCTAACAAATGTCTTAGAGAATTTGGTGAAATCTTGAGTGCACATGTGTTGCATTCACATTAAGTGTCATTTAATATTCATTCAAGAGTGTATACAAGTATTTCTTTTAACTTAATGTATAGGATTCTTGAAAGGAACAATAGATTATGAAAGATGAATTAGATCATTAAAATAGGTGACCAATTTAGGGTTTGAGATTTGCAAGATAAAACCCATATAAATCAAATCTATATAAAATTGTGAATTACTTTTATTTTTATTTTGGAAGCACTCATTTACAAATGTATTTGATTATAGGGTTGGGTATTACTCTTTTTAATTATTATTGATCCAATATTTCATATTCATAATGATAAAAATCTTTAGAAGGTATAACCTCTGTGGTTTTTTGTGCACATAGAGATTAAAAGTATTAAGCAGGGCCTATTTTCTTGTCTATTTACAAATCATTCACACATTTTAATATGAATATGTCAATTTCAATTGATTATCTATTGATAAAGGTTTTAAAGGCATAAATGATCATGCCTACCCATGTTAAATAAATAATTTTCACATGCAATTGTGGAATTGTCATGTATTTTTTTAATTTAGGAGCTGCAGTTACAAATTCCCATGAAACTAGTATAACATAGATCAGTGATCTTTTCGGGTCTAATACTATGTCATAGGGTTTAGTTTCATTTTGTAATGAATTCTCATAAACCTTTGTATCATTTTTTGAAATCCATAATGGACCACTCTCTAAGCTTTACAAATCTCAAAATGTAGAATATTTGAATCTACTCTTCTCAAATTGGTCCTCTATTGTCCTTCATTTCATCATAGGTGTCTCATTTTTAGGTCAACTTAATCCTTGGGTCTAGGATTTGTGATTCAACTCTTGAAATTAGGGTTATAATTTTGAGAGCTAATGTGTTCTCCACATTTATCATACCACATAAATTGGTTTGTCTATCTCATTAGTGATAAATGATATTTTCCCATGGTTATCTCATCATAGGTTCGTCTCATTTTCAGGTCAACTTGATCCTTAGGTCTAGGATTTGTGATTCATCTCTTAAAATTAGGGTTGTAATTTTGAGAGCTAACATGTTCTCCACATTTATCATATGACATCAATTGGTTCATCTCACTCATTAATGACAAATAATATTTTCTCATTGTTATCTATATCTAGTCTCCTATTACATTGTCTATGTAAACATGGAATAGGATGAAGAGGCATTCCAGTAAAATTAATAGGTGGTTATAATGAAACACTATTGAGGTTCATAGTCATTAAAATAAACCCCATTTTGAATGTCTTTGACTTGTTTCAAATATGTTCCCAATACGACAACTAAGCTTGTGAGAAACATTGTTTTGTCACTTAATTCTAGTTTTATTAACTTTTTTAGACTGCAAGAATCGGGTAGCCACCTATAAAATGCAATGTGCTTAGTAATTTTGTTTCACATGACTGATGATGTTGGAATGACACTCTCTCCAATACCACGATGATGGGGGAGACTGTTGGAAAAGGTGCCTCATATTTACTGGTTTGATCGACTTCCTGTAGTAGTTGTGTTTGTTTCTCTATCGGCCTAACAATTCTTTATCAATGGGACCTTGTTCTCAGTCCCATCGATAGAACGATGACATTCTATTCAACATGGTGTGTTCTATCGGTGGGATTTGGTCACTTTGGTGGGACTTTCTAAGTTGTCTCACCGATACTCCAATGTGACTGTTTCAGCGTGACAATGTGTTATCGATGGAACTCTGCCTTGAGTCTCCTTGATAGACCGATGGGCATCGGTTTGTCAGTGGTGACTTGGATGTCGCGGTGGCAGTGGGGACCATGATGATGTGATAATATAACTTGATCTATGGTTGTGATAAGTTTGATCCAACGGTACCTACTAACCCCACGCCTCTTGTGGTGGGTCCCAACAGACTCCTGCGGGGTGTGCAGGATTGGTCAGCGGTGATGACGTGATGTCATGGTGGCAGTTGATAGAAAGTTGTGGTTATAATAATCCAATGGTGCCCGCTAACTCCATTCCCCTTGTGACGCGTTTCGACAGACTCTTGTGGGGGTGTACAGAATGGACTTAGTAGTGTACATCTATTGACTTGGTCACTCATGGAGAATGTTGTGGTGGGACTCGATTGATGCTAAGATGGAAAGCGATGGTTTGTTGTTGACTGTGGACGTTTGGTTTAGCGAATGAACAGACATCAAAGGGACTTTATGTTATCAAAGAGAGCATGAAAGAAGTCTCTTCGATGGCCCAACACGACTAATGGAAGTTGGGAACTGAATGGTTGGTTTCCTGGAATTGAATTGACCATGGTTGGATGTCAAATATATAATGTAAAACTCTACAATGAGTTGATTGATTGATTGATTGGGGTTGGATTGATTCGGTGATCTTCTTCATTGTATGCTATATGAGCATTGTAACAGTGTGAGAGAACAACTGTAATCAGAATCTGTGTACGAGGTTGATCAGGGAAATATTTGTTGTTGTGAATTAACACCTAAGAGTGGATTTTGTAACTTGTATGTAATTGGTTTACTATAATACAAAGTGGCTTTACTTGGTGTGTGGGTTTTTCTCTCGTAAGGGTTTTCCCATGTAAATATGGTGTTCAAATATGTGTGTGTTAAATTTTATGTTCTATTGTTGTGCATCTTAATGACTGTAATTCTAATTAAATGAATTTTTTTGTACTTCTTTCCTGAGAATTTTGCATTTGGAAGGCATTTCCACACTATTCTTTCCTTACAAGTGGTATCAAATCCTAGCAAGTTGTGTTATCCTTGTGGGTAGGGCTGGTTTTTTGTGCTAATTTTGTTCAGTGGGAGTCTTGCAAAGAAAACAAAATGTCTTGATTACAGATTGAGATGGCAAGCACATCAAGAAGAATAGAAATTGAAAAGTTCAATGGCAGCAATTTTGAGTTGTGGAAACTCAAAATGGAAGACCTGTTGGTGGATAGAGATGTTTGGATTTTTGTTATGGGTACAAAACCATCAGGTATGAAGCAAGAAGATTGGTACCTCGCAGATAGAAAATACAAAGGGTTGATAAGACTTTGTTTGGAAGATTTTGTTCTCCTGAACGTCCATGAGGAGAAGACTGCATGTTCTTTATGGAAGAAACTTGGTGATATTTATCAGGACAAGTCTCTAGTGAATAAGTTATTCCTGAGGAAGAAGTTATACTCCTTGAAGATGGAAGAAGGATCATCTATAGTAGGCCATCTGAATTCATTTAATATCATTGTTACTCAGTTGACCTCTGTGGGTGTGAAGATAAAGGAGGAGGATCTTGTATGCTTTTGTTATGTTCCTTACCTAACACATGGGATCATTTCATGATGGCTATTGGAAGTACAACAACCACTTTCAAAACAAAAGATGTGGTTGCTTTGCAGCTATCAGAAGAAATATGGAGGAAATCTTCTGAGATGGCCAAGGAGGCCCTTGCTGTTCAGGGTAGATCAAATGAGAGAGGCAAGAAGAAATACAAGAAGTCTAAATCTAAATCTGAAGGGAGATAAAAGTCTCCAGGAAAGAATTCCAAGGTGAAATGCTAGAATTGTGGGAAGACTAGTCATATCTGGAAGGATTGCAAAGAGGAGAAAAAGAAGAAGAACAACAACTCTTCAGATAATGATTCTTCTCAAAGTGATACAGATGCTTCATTGTAGCCTTGGCGACTCATGCATCAGATGATGTCTGGATAATTGACTTAGGCGCATCCTTTCACATGACATCTCACAAAGATTGGTTCATGAAGTATGAAAAGTATGTTGGTGGAAAGGTGTACCTGGAAAGTGATTCATCTCTTGAAATGGTTGGTCATGGAAGAGTCATAATTCAATTTATTGATGGAAGAATAAAAGGAATTGATGGCGTAATGCATGCATAATATGTTTGGCTCATAATCTGATTTCTGTTAGTAAGCTGAATGATGTTAGCGTGCAAGTCTCATTCTCGAGTGGAGGCTACAAAATGACTAGAGGTTTAATGGTACTGGCTAGGGGTGCACAAATTGGCACTTTGTACAAGCTGGATGCACAAGTTGTTCAATGCAATAGTGCCTATGCAAATTCAAGCAAGGTTGCTCATGTAGAGAAGGAGAACGAAGTTCCTCTGGGTGCAAACTCTTTGGAGGTGAAATTCCTAGTAGAGAAAACCATGTTGTGGCATCATAGACTCGATCACATAGGAGAAAAAGGCTTAAAAGCCTTGAAAAATAAAAACCTGGTAGAATGGCTTGATGATTGTAACCTTGAGTTCAATTTTTGTGAACATTGCATTTATGGAAAGCAACACCATGTTTCATTTTACTCTAGTCCTCATAGATCTTCTGGCATACTAGATTATGTTCACTATGATGTATTTGGTCCAGTGAATGCTCCTTCATTATTGAAGTCTAAATATTATGTTTCTTTTATTGATGATTATTTGAGAAGATCATTAAAAGTAAATCAAAAATGTTCAGTCAGTTTAAAGAGTTTAAAAACTTGGTAGAAAATCAAACTAGAAGGAAAATTGAATGCTTAAGGACAGATAATGGTGGTGAGTTTTGTTCTGCAGATTTTGAAAGGTATTGCAAAGACCATGGAATTAAAAGGCATAAAACTATGCCTTATACTCCACAACAGAATGGAGTTTCTAAGAGGTTAAACATGATGTTGATGGAAAGAGTGAGAAGTATGTTGAGTAGTGTTGGTCTAGAGCAAAAGTTCTAGGATGAGGTTGTGGCTACAACATGTTACTTGGTTAATCATTCACCTAGTTCGACTCTTGTTGACAAAATGCTTATGGAAACCGTGGTCCGATAAGAATCCCTCTCTGAGACATATTCGTGGCTTTGGCTATGAAGCATATGTTTATGTGTTGAATGAGAAAAGATCTAAGTTGGAAAACAAAGCTATAAAATGTATCTTCATCGGCTATGACATTGGTGTGAAAGGATACGAGATTTGGAATCCTATTATTGAGAAGGTTGTGTACAATAGAAGTGTAATCTTTAGGGAGCTGAAACCTTCTATAATTGATCTGCAGTCAAAGATAGAAGAAAAAGAAAAGAAGGATGATGTAGTTGAAATTCCTTTGACTCCAGATAAAGAGGAACTACGAATTCAAAGTGTACCTAAAACTGAGGAGAGCTCTAGCAACTCTGAGAGTTCTAAATAGGAAGAAGAACCACAACCTCAGCCTCAGCTTGTGAGGAGGTCTACATGTGATAAGCGACAACTTGATAGGTATGGATTTTCCATGTTGGATTTGAATTGTACCTATTCTTTGATTACTAGCATTGATGAGCCTAGGACTGTAAAGGAGGCTATTAGTATTTTTGATTCAGGTTCCTGGTTGGAAGCCATGAATGAGGAAATGGCATCATTGAAAGAGAATGAAACCTAGGATTTGGTACCTTTTCCTGAAAGTCAAAAGCTTGTTGGTTGTAAATGGGTATTTAAGAAGAAAATTGGTCTAGATGGCAGTGTGGAGAAGTATAAAGCTAGGTTGGTCAAGAAAGGTTATTCCCAGGTGGAGGGAATTGATTATGGAGAAATATTTTCTCCCATAGCTAAGTTGACATCTATCAGATTTCTATTGTCACTTGCAGCAGCATATGACTTAGAGGTTGAGCAGATAGATGTGAAAACAACATTTCTTCATGGAGATCTAGAAGAAAAAATTTATATTTCCCAGCCTGAGCACTTTGTTGAAAGAGGTAAAGAAAGTTTGGTTTTCAAGTTAAAGAAATCTTTGTATGGTTTAAAGCAATTACCTAGAATGTGGTACCAAAATTTTGACACTTTTGTGTTGTCATTGGGATTTGTGAGATCAAAATCTAATCATTGTGTGTACTACAAAATTGAAAATGATCATTTACTTATTATTTCCCTATATGTGGATGATATGTTATTATTTGGGAATAGTAAGGGTACATGATTTTTCTTTTAAAATCTCAGTTGTCAGCACGGTTTGAAATGAAAGATTTAGGTGCAGCAAGGTATATTTTGGGTATGGAAATCAGAAGGGATAGGGGAAGTAGAAAGTTTTAGATCAATAAGAGTAAGTATATTAATGCTGTCCTTGAGAGATTTAGTATGACAGATTGCAAGCAGTTAGTTGTTCCATTGTTGCAGGGAACGAAGTTATCTATTGAAGATTGTCCAAAGTCTCCTACTGAGATGGAGGACATGACCAAGGTGCCTTATGCAAGTGCGGTTGGCAGTTTAATGTACGCAATGATCTATATCAGGCCAGACATTTCCCAAGCAGTGAGAGTACTTAGTCGGTTTATGGCTAATCCAAGAAGGCAACATTGGGATGTTGTGAAAAGAGTTTTTAGGTATTTGAAGGGTACTTCAAAGTATGCTTTGTGTTATCATGGAAACTCGATTGGATCATAGAGATCTCTTAGCATTCGTGGGTATGTGGATTCTGATTGGGTAGGGGATGTTGACAACAAAAGATCCATCAGTGGATACATCTTCATGTTATTCAATGGTGTAGTTAGTTGGATGAGCAAGTGACAGACTATAGTAACTTTATCTACTACTGAGGCAGAGTACATGGTAGCAACACATGCCTGTAAGGAAGTCATTTGGCTTAAACATTTGTGTTCTGATGTTGGGTTTAATGCAGGGTAGATTACTATTTGCTATGACAGTCAGAGTACTATTTATTTGGTGAAAAATCACACTTTCCATGCCAGGACGAAGCATATCGATGTTCAGTATCATTTCGTTCATGATATGGTGGAGGATGGAAAGGTTAATCTTGAAAATGTGGATACTCTAGAGAATGTTACTGATGTGTTGACAAAGCCTGTGAGCACAAACAAGTACAAGTGGTGTGCCAATTCGATGGGCCTTGGGGTCTATGATATTCAATAACTTTGAGTTTGGAAGAAGCCAACAATTCTTTCATCAAGTGGGAGCATGTTGGAAAAGGTGCCTCAGATTTACTAGCTTGATCGACTTCCTGCAATAGTTGTGTTTGTTTCTCTATCAGCTTGATAGTTCTTTATCGACGGGACCTTGTTCTCAATCCCATTGATGGACCGATGGCATTCTATTCAATGTGGTGTGATCTATCGGTGGGAGTTGGTCACTTTGACGAGACTTTCTAGGTTGTCTCCCCGATACTCCGATGTGACTATTTCGGCATGACAATGTGTTATTGGTGGGACTCTGCCTTGAGTCTCCCCAATAGACTGATGGGCATTAGTTTTTCAGTGGTGAATTGGATGTCACGATGGCAGTGGGGACCATGAAAATGTGATAATATAACTTGATCTACGATTGCGATAAGTTTGATCCAACGACGCCCGCTAAGCCCGCGGCTCTTGTGGTGGGTCCCAACAAACTCCTACGAGGTGTGCGGGATTGGTTAGTGGTGATGACGTGACGTCATGGTGGAAGTTGATCAATGGTTGTGGTTATAATAATCCAACGATGCCCACTAACTCCATGCCCCTTGTGATGGGTTCTGATAGAATCTTGTGGGGGTGTGCGAAATGGATTGAGTAGTGTACATCTGTCGACACGGTAACTCATGGAGAATGTCATGGTGGGACCCAATTGATACTAAGATGGAAAGCGATGGTTTGTTGCTGACTGTCGATGTTTGGTTTAGCGAATGAACAGACATCAGAGGGACTTTGTGTTACCAAAGAGAGCATGAAAGAAGTCTCTTTGATGGCTCGACATGGCTGTTGGGAACTAAACGGTTGGTTTCTTGGAATTGAATCGACCATGGCTGGATGTTGAATATATATTGTAAAACTTTGCAATGAGTTGATTGATTGATTGATTGGGGTTGGATTTATTCGGTGATGTTCTTCATTGTATGCTATACGAGCATTATAACAGTGTGAGAGAACAACTGTAATCAAAATTTGCGTATGAGGTTGATCAAGGAAATACTTGCTACTGTGAATTAACACCTAGGAGTGGAGTCTGTAACTCTGTATGTAATTGGTTTACTGTAATACCAAGTGGCTTTACTTGGTGTGTTGGTTTTTCTCCCGTAAGGGTTTTCCCATGTAAATCTAGTGTTCAATTTTGTGTGTGTTAAATTGCTTGTTCTGTTGTTGTGCATCTTAATGATTGTAATTCTAATTAAATGAAATTTTATGCACTTCTTTCCTGAGAATTTTGCATTTGAAAGGCGTTTTCGCACTGTGCTTTCCTTACAAATACTAGACCTCATGACCTCTTTCCTACAACAGGATGCTTTAACCAATCAAGCAAGGACCCCTATCCCTCCAATTTATTAAATTAATCATCTCTTTTATGCAACATAATATTTAATAAATTATACCCTTCATATTTCCAACCTCTACTATAAAAACATCCCCTAACACAATAAAATTTTAAACAAAAATTAAAAAATATCTATATAATGTCATATATACATGTGCATATGGTCATATTATGAATTCAAAAATTTAAGAACCATGAATTAAATTATATTAACACATAGTTCAATGCACACATATTTTTAACTAATCCTAAAATATTATCATAATTAGTTGAAATAAAAGGAATAATTTTAAGCTTTCATCTTTATATTTTCCATTTGTTAGAAAACTAGTGGTCATTCATTGACATAACCATGTTGTTGGATCTTGCAATTTTCATCATTTTCTAATGTGCATTCATAATAAAAATAAGAGTAATCCCTAATATGTAATTTCAATGTTTGGTTAATTTTTCTCATGACATAATGTAAAGACCTTGTTTTTTCTACCCTCTTACATTCATGTACGCCTTTTCAATCCATTCCCATAAATACATGTAAATTTATATTTATATAAAAAATAAATAAAATTATTATTTCAATAAATTTGTTCAAAGTTTTTTGGGCGGTGGTCCTAGCTTGATTGGCTAAAGCATCCTATTGCAAGCAAGAGGTCACGCAGTTTAGTCTCCCCACCCTCCCCATGGTACTAGAGGGTGTGGTGTGCTAGCGTCACCAGTCATGTGAAAAAAAAATTACCAGAAACATTGCAATTTATAGGGGGTGGCTACCGGATTCCGATTCTTGCAGTCTAAAACAAAATTGTTCAAAGTTTAATAGATCATGATGTAATAATTTAGTAAATATAAAATTTTACTTTCCAATACCTATTATCTCCTAGAAAAGTCTATGTGGATGTGGGTTCCTCCTTGAAGTTACAGTAGTATACAATATGAAATGATTCTCACACCATTCAAAAATAGTGTGCACATCATTTATACAATATCCCTCATAATTCATTTTACTTTTTCTTAGAGCATGTTTGATGTAAGTTCTTTCACCATTATGCTCACATTTTCCATGGCCACTCTAAAAAAACTCCAAATGTGAGGTTTTTTGAGAAGTCAATCATATCTACAAACTAAACAAAGTCTCAACAATTTGTATTGTAGCACACACTCATCTAACCATACAAAATGTTTCTCAAATTTCACACTCCTAATGAGATATCTAAAAAAGTGTAAAAGTAATATTATACAAAGTGTGTGTCATGCACTTTATCATTGTAGATATTTACTTTCAATACCATACAACTTCAATTGTGTGTGTCAATATCACATGTACTCCATAATAATAGCAAGCTCTAGAAGATAATATTGTGTTTATAATTCTATTTTTGTTCTTAAAATAGTAATTCTCTATAGGTCAACTACTAATAAGAGTGCTCCAAAAGGAAAAAGATCTCTCAACAACTTAAACTCTTCTACTTGGCACTTAGTGAAAAATAAATGTCATATCTATGGTTTTGTTATAATCTAACCTCGTGGCTCCTGTAGAGACCTAAAATATTCCCTAGGACTATTCATCATAACTAAACCTATCACCTAATCCCTAATCGGCCAATTTTGTCACTAAACCTATCACATAATCCCTAATTGATCAATCTCATCTCCTAGGCCTATGTCCCATCACCTAGTCCTAATTAACCTAGAACCTATCTCTTTCACCTAAAGTCTCATCACTTCAATTTAATAATATTTTATTTTATTTATTACCTTTTCCATCTCATCACAATAAATAAATGATTAGTCACATATTCCACCTATTATCCATCTCACCCGTGTGGCTAAAATAATTAAAAAATATTATTATTTAATTAAGCCTATATTCCCTCCCCACTTTCCAAGAATAATGGGGACCTAAGAACACTTTTCCTTTTGCTCCCATTATTCTCTCAACACATCCCAAAGTTATAGCCCTTTTAGTTTCACGTACCTAATTTACCTCATCCTCACAACTACTTTCTAAATCTAGTAAGTGAATCCTAGTCATTCACATTCTAACTACCTTCATCCTCTCCTAGATCCCATGGAATTCTTATCAACCATTCTCCACCCTTGATCTCAATAAGATGGCCATTCATTCCTCATTCCAAAAATCTATAAATTCAAGCATCCTCTCATCCAAATAAAATTAATAATCATTCATGCTAAGTATAGGTCTTCAAATTAGTGACCATTCAAGCAAGGAGCATCCACATACCAATCATTCAAGAAGAAAATCATTCAACAATGGAGGCTTTGGTAACATTTGAATTTAGTTTTTGATGTTATTATCTTGTTTTTTTTTCATTTTTGAGCTCTATCTGAGAATCTTGCATTCTTTGTTTGTTTCTACTTGAGTTTCAGGTTTAGACATTACAATTCCTTTCCCAAATGTAGATTGATACTTTATGTACTTGTATATTTTGCAATTTAGCATCTTCATCATGTCAACATCTTCATCTCTTATTGAAAATTTGTTTAAATTTTCACATGTTTCATAGAGTCTATTTATGTATTTATTTGATCATCCACATCACTAATGGAATTATCACACATAATGGATGCTACAAAATCACTTACCTATTTAAGAGGCACATTACCAACACCATAACTTTATTCTCTTAGCTCCAAAACACTTGATAGTAAAGATCAAATTCAATATAACAATGATAAAAATAAGTTTTAAAGACTATATTTTAATTCACATAATATGGCCATCTTTACCCAATATTAATAAGAGGACTAGCATGATAAAATATAACATACATCTCATGTTGGGCTATATCCAACCAATGTTTTACATGATATTCATAATCATTTAGCCCAATCTCATGTGTGAGAACATATCTATTATTTAATGAAGGATGAATACACTCATCCTAGTAATCAAAGATCAAATTTCTAACACCATCCTCAATCTTGTCAAATAGATGATCCCTACAAATAAAGCCCATTTTCCTTATACAATATTGTCACTAAAAACTTTTCTTTTTACTTAAACCATTTTCATCTAAAAGTGAAGAAATTTGATGCTTTATAAATATTTTTGGATTTATAGTATGTTGGTATAGGTGTGTCGTACACTTTGCATAATTTTAAAATATAAAAATAATATTAAGTTGTGGTGCATCTAGGAAACTAGGGATGCATGCATCACATGAGTTATACATTCTTAAAGACACTTTGTATGTTGTATGTAACATTAGGATAAATATTTAATGTGGGTGTCATATTGAGAAAGCTCAGTACCAAAAAATTAAGGTAGGAATCATGGTTTTGTAAGATCATGGGTTAGAGGCACATGGTTTATGTATACCATTTAGGGGTTTTCTACAAGATAATTTCTATAAAATCAAGCACACGAATAGTTATGAGGTTGGCTTGTGTAATATTTATTTTCAAAGGTTGGATTGATCATGTCTTGTAAATTTCATTTGTAGAAGCATGGATTGAGATGTGTGGCTACATGGTTCTCATTTTCTTGTCATATGGATGAATGCAACTATGATGCTTGATGCTTCAAAGGCCTTGCACGAAGACTTTGTAAGTGTATTGTAAAATTGTTCTTGAGATATTATATTGAATGTGTAAGTAATTGTGGAGGCTATATTTTTTCTTGATGGTATATTAGCTATTATTTTGCATTGTGAATTCTAATTACTTGCTTTGTATATTTTTCTTTCAAGACCTATTTATGTGGGAATGGTTCATATTGTTACAAATTCTATTTCATTAGTATCAAATATTGGTTTTTAGGTTGTAAGAGGAAATATTTTCTTGGTTGTGAACCCTTGTTATGAGTGGAATCTTACACATATTTTAATCCATGGTCTTTTAGGAAAAAAAGTTTTTCAATGTTTCAAATGTGTTGCTGATCTAGGGTTTGTGTGTGGATTTGACAAATGGGTTTTTAATTTGGGCTATTTTTGTGAATATTTTAGAGATTAAGTCTTACAAATGACCTCCTACACAAAAAAAAACCTCACCATTAAGTTCAGAAGGCCCAAAAATTTATGGATCCATATAAAATTTGATGCCCTTTAGAGAGAAAATATGTTATTTTTATGGGGATTTGAGAAATAAGTAGTTAAAAATTATATTTAGTTGTACAAAATTTATATGGTTTTTACAAATCATAGTCCTCAATCGTCATTAGTATAGTCAGTTTAATATTCTCAGTCTATGCATGTGCAAGGTCAAAGTTATTTTTGGACAATGTTGTAGAATATTTTAAAAGGATAAAGTTGATTGATTGAGGATGCCCTATTCACATCACAACCAAAGCAAGGTAGTTGACAATTTTGAATATATCCTTGTGGCTAGTCATAGCTAGATATGAGGGATAAACCCTTAGCAACTATGTTGGGGTCATGTCACTAGAGGAACACTAGTTATCACCACCTTCATCATGGGGAGCCACCATTGCACTAGTTAAATTCCACAAAGCCTCCACCAAGTGGTTTCATTTCTATAACATCACCCATATACCACCACTAATGGCTAGCCATGAGCGACACTACTCACCTACCACCTTCTAACAATAGGGTTGTGTTTGGAGTGCTATAATAGAACATAATATTTTTAGTAGGTATAACTTTCACCTAGGGAGTTAATTTTTGCATTCTCATAGTTGACAAAAAGCTCTTTTGAGTACTACATAATATTTCTTAGCCTTTATTATTTGTAATAGAAAATACCTTTTGGAACCTCATTTTTTTCTAATTGATTTGACAAGTCATAAATTGTGCCTAAGATATCTAATTTTGGACTTCTTATAGGAATCAAAGTATTTACTAAGAATTTTGAAGTGGATTAAGTTTGGAAGTGTTGATATGTGATTAGTTTACTTACATTTCTATTGATTTTCTATCAATTCCTTGACAATGGTAGTTTTTTTATATGTAGCAAATCAAATCTAAGGTTGATTTGGTGTTTGGGTTGAAAATGATCTACATGTTTATCTCTAATTCTCTGTATTTTACATGATTATTGATGTAATAGTGAACCTACATATTACATTATGAGATCTACAACTTGTTTAATTGTGTAGGTTATATATACTTATAGATTGCATAGATAAATCAAATGTGATTCATCTATACTCATAGATATATCAGTGTTAATATTGATTATATTGGTTGGTCAATTGATGCATTGACATGATTGTCATTATAAGACATAGAGATGATGTTACTCAAAATAGTTATATTATTAAGCCTATTATTTTTTACTACAATACAACTATATGAGGTTCAATGATAATTCAATGCAGGTACATTGGGTGGTGATCATAGTGTCATGGAAGTTCCATTTAACCTTAGATCTTTGAAATGGCATGGTTATTTATGTGGAAATATTATCACATAAAATCACACCCTTATTGGACAAAGCCTAACATTTCAATGAAACATGAGAATAATCTCAAGGTGTGGGACCTTGTAGTTGAGATCAAATCTCTAGAGAAGGATGAATTCCTTTCTAAACCTAGATGCAAGGTGTTGATCCAAATCAAGACAAAATAAAACTAAAAACCTAATTCTATTCTATTGATTTGTAGGGAGAAGAATAAATATATGAAAGGGGAAGGATAGCAATACACCTATATTTAAATGAGTTTCCTTCTGTCCACAACAATATAGAGAATCAATAAAATCTACTAAGAGAACTCACATGCCTTTGTTTTACTTACTACTACAAACGGATATGGATGTAAGGGATTTGACAGTACTAAGAGGGGAAAAGAGATCCATATATATTCATTGGAAAAAAAATACACAACATATGTATCTAGAAGCAATAAATATCCATTCAAATATAAAGGTAATTATATTTACATAGTATGTTAGAAGTGGGAAGAGATAAAAATAGAACAACTTTATTAATTTAGAGGCATGAAGCCTATTTATAATGGTAGAGTTGCAGAGAATGAAAGTATTTAGAAATAAATTGAGAAGGAACCCTTTACAAAATGAGAATGTTCTAATTTTTGTTTGAAGTTGTGTTAGGAAGTGAGAGAACACATTGAAGGAGAGGAAAACCTAGTCACCATCATGATCAAATAATTTGTAGACATTTGTACCATGATAAATGATAAACTTGGAAATAAAATTATTCATTTATGACCAATTGACTTATTAGTTGAGCAAATCCACCCAAGAAGTCTACTAAAAATAGTGACCTAGGGAAATGGTGTTTTCAGAAAGGGATGTTTGTAGCATCAATGTAGCATGGCTTGATCATAAAAATATTTATAGACCTCTGACAAATTTTGTTGGTTGGTGAATGCATTTTAGGAGCATTAATGGTGTTGTGGAGTGATAGGTGAAAAAAGAAGCCTCAACACCATCCTTTTTCCACTTGCTACCAGTTGACATCAATGAAAGGGAAAGTTTACCTTTTCAGGCTCCAATGGGATTTTGGGAACCTTGTTGACACCTGATAGAGGTTTTGAAACCTCTATAAACCTTTGACAAAACTTTTCTTTTATTTATATCTTCTTTCTTCTTATTTTTGCTTATCTTTTCCTTTTTATTTTCTCTTTGTCCATATTTTTCCCTTTTGGCTCTCTTTTATGTTTTGACACTCTTTTCAATAAAAGAAAAAGTTTTAAGAACATTGTTGGAGGTTGATGGAGTTTTTGGAACCACTTGAAATTATCAAGACTTAACTTTTATTGATTACTTGGCTACTTTTCTTGTTCCTTTTCTTAAACCTATCAGCCTTTTGGATGGTTTTGAGAACCTTTTCGGGGGTCGATGGAGGTTGCAAAACTTATAGAATCCTTTGAAACAACTTAAAACTTGCACCTTTGAGAACCTTTTTATTTCCCCTTTTGCTATCAATGAAAACTATCTAGCACTTCGCTTATTTTAAAGATTGGAGAGATTCTTGAACCTTATGAAATATTCTTATGAACACTTAACAAGACTTAGCTAAGCCATGGAGGTTCATGAGTCAACAAGAAAGAGCAGGTGCAAACTTAGAACCTAAAATTCTAAGGTTCTAGGTTCCAAGTTTCACTCGAGGTACATATTTTGAGGAGAAACATTATTATGTTCGAACAAGAAAAATGAGGCTCAATGAGAAAAAGGAAACAAGGACCTTCAACTATTGGTTCTAGGTTCTTTTAAGTTTCCAAGGCCTAATAGTGACCTACTAAAGATAGGTCTTAGGGAGCAAAAGGAAACAAGGACCTAGAACCAGGTTCTTGTTGGGTTCCAAGGCCTAATAGGCACTAGAGGAGAATATTAGTGGGAGCGGAAAGAAAGGAGAACCAGAACCATTGGTTCCAAGTCCATGTTGGGCCTCGAGGCTTGATAAGGACCAAAATAAGATGAACACCTATTCTTAACCATTTTGAGATTTTTATTTTAGGAAATTTATTGAAGCATGTAAAGAGTAAAAAACAACCACTAGAGACACACTTTAGCATGAGTAGAACCCATTTAGATCTCCTATATCAGTTATAATTAATGGGAAATGAAAGGGAGCATGAAGTGACAACAAAAACATGTTGGTAGTGATGGATTGACTCCTAGATTATCATAGAATCCCAAAAGTTTTGCCAAAGGTTCATCATTTTGAAAATAATCCATAGGCATATCCTCATTTGTGGTATCTATTAAGTTGAAGGATGCATCAATGTGAGAGTTGTCTTAGGAGCATATTTTATAATAGTGCTGATATTAAGTGAAGGATTTTTCAATGCTTTTGTTATCTTTGAAGGATAATATCCAAGACCACTTTTTCTTTATTGTATGTTAGGCTCTATAGGAACTCTAATTCCTTGTTCTTTCACTCCACATCCTTTCCTAGTACAGCTTAGTTGTTTCAAGAGTTGATATCCTCTTCCATAAAAATATTTCATTTCCTTCAAGGATGGTGGCTTCTCATAATCCATCTCCTCATAATTGGTTGTGTAATTTGTGTCTTCTTCTTTGTTAAAAGTGGTGATCTTAAATGCTTGTGATGATTCTACTTCATGTTGTGTTGATACTATCGTTGTTTCTTTTTCTTTTTTTGATTCTTTTATTATGATTTTATATTCTCCCATGAATGTAGGTGTGAAATATAATGAGCCCAAATCATCATCCAATAGTTTCATGATTTTTGAAAAACTCATTTCTTTCTCTTCTTCTTACACCTGTTCCAGTTTTGAAGTTGGTATTAATGTTCTCAAATGGCTTTTCCTTCCCTTTTTAGTTTGCAAATAATTTTTTGATTGTAAGTCCACTTTAATTGTGTATACTTTATTTTTATGTGTATTTCATTAGATGATGAAGTGTTGAAGGGAATCCATTCATTTCATGAATCTAAGGCCTACCTAAGAGAAGATTATATGAGAGTTGAGGCATGGCATGGATAGTAGTTTGCAATGTAACCCTACCATCTTTTATAGGTAATGTTATCACACCAAGTAGTTGCTTTCCCACATTATCAAAACCACAAATAGATATAAATCTTATTCTTGTCCACTCCAAGTTTATCCAAACGGATTACACTACAAACATTGAGTGTCGAACCATTATCAATGAGAGTATGATTAATTCCAAACTTGTTAATGCTAGCCACTACCATCAAGGCTTCATTTTGTTTTTGTATTTCTAATGGAGGTAACTCTTCTTGATGAAAAATAATATCTATATTGATTGAGTTCATACCTTGAATTAAGGCTACTACATCATTTGGTTGCACACTAGGAGGGACCACAACTTGCTGTAAAGCATTTTGAAGCATGATATGATAATTAGGTGATGCTTGGATGAGATCCTATCAAGAGATCTTAGTAGGAGTGTTTCGAAGTTGCTCCACAAGGTCATACTCCTTCCCATTATGCAGAGGTAAATGAGGGGTACTAGGAAAAATGGGTTGGGGAAGTGGTATTGATGTAGGAAAGGTTTGTGATTGTCTATTATTCCTTATGTTATATGTATGGGAAACAATATGGTAACTTGGTTGCTGCAAAACATTTTTACTAGTGATTTTCCTTGCAAAGTTCAAGATAGCTCCTGGAGGTTTTTATTTGTTTTGAGGTGGCCCTATGATAAGCACAAGGTTTGTTTTGATTTTTTGATTTTTTTAAGGTGGATAGATGATGAGTTGAGGTGTGATTGTATTAACTTCTCTTTGTTGTGTTTTGCTATATGACAAGCCTTAGTGGATGATTTTTGTGAGATGAAGCCCTCAAGGGATTTGTCTAACATGTCAAAGTCATCACTACTAAAGGGCTTGAGGGATATATTAACTTGTAGAAAGAGATTAGACATTATTAGATGACTATGCTTTCTCCAAGGTCACTCATTTAATGTACGCTTTTTTGTTAAATGTTTTGGGATGGTCTATGGTTTCAACTATTTGAAAAAGTAAAAGTACTCTATTCAAATGATGCAATGGAAAATGAAAACAAATGTCTACAGATCTAAAGCTATAGATAATACTGAAAAGTAACAAATTTTTTTTTAGCTTTTTCAAAAATGCAAGTAGAAGGACAAATTTCTTTAATATGCAAAAAAAACCATTGTTCTAGAATTCCAAAACACAGATGTACCAACAAAAATAAAAAGCAAACAAAAACACAAAAATGCATAGAAAAACCTATTAGGACACCTATATGAGGACAAATTCGCCCCAGGGTAAATGAGTCCCTTCTCAGGGTTTTAGAAAATTAAAAATTGATTGTTTGTGTTACTATTTATATTATTTTCAATTGTAATTTGTTATTATAGTGACAATATTTTCTATAATGTTGATGAAATGTAAATGTGATTTTGTGATAATTTATGAACAAAATGACAACTTTTTTTAGTGCAATTTTGATGTAACTTTGATCTAAATTACTAAAACACACTTCTGTGCAATCTAATATGCAAAATGTATGCAATTTTTTCTGGATTTTTATGAATTTAGATGATGCAAACATGAAAATTGTAACCCTAAATGTAATGCAAAATCTAGATCTAGGGTTTCAATGATCTCCAAATTAGAAAAGTGTGATATACAATGTCAGGTGCACCAAAATGAAATGGTGGGAAAAGAGGGAGATCCAAAATGGGGTTTTCTAGGTCCTTCATACAAAGAACTTAGGAACTAATGATGTCCCTCTTCCCAAAATTTCATTGAAACTAAGAGATTGCAAGGTGTAGAGATTGACTTTCAACCCTAAGGTGAGCCAATTAGACCCGAATCTCTAGTTTCTTGGGACAATAAGATTTGGAATTAAATGGAAATGATTTGATGCAACAAAACCTAATGAACAATAAGCCCTAGATGATTAAATACAAGATTCCAAAGATACAAAAACTGAAATCACAGTTTGCAGGTAGATCTGGGAAGGATTTGGACACATGTACCTAGCACCAAAAGTTTTTTTTGAGGTCTACTGAAGGACAGGTTCACCCTAGGACGAATGAGTCTTGGTAGGCCTTTATGGAACTATTAAAACTAAAGTTGTAGCCTGTTATCTGTACTCTTCTCTTCTACCTACAAATCTTCATTTCTATATCTATACCTACAATAAATCTATGACAAAAAATGTTTGTTTGTTTGTATGGGGGTTTGCTTTGGTCAAACCCCAAGTTTGGTAATTAAACCTTGATAAATGATAAAGATATAATAAATGGAAGTGTGTGAGCCCTAACCTTAAGTGCATCTAAGGTTATGAGCTAAAGTGCAAAGAAACCCTACTCAAGTGTATTAGAGTATGATTCATAAATGATAAAGATCCACTTAGAGAGAAGTCATTATACCCCAAATAAATTTGAAACACAATGATACCTTGCTATAGGTTGCTAGTAGAATGAACCTTGAATATGGGAACACTAGAAAACAAGTCATTAGGGTATGAGAAATAGCCAAATACATCTCCCAAACCTAGAATCCATCATGTTCCACCATTGGCATCAACCTTCAATCATGAACAATGCTTGATCAAAACTTGACAAATGAGCTTGAAGACTTGCAAGTACACACAATTTTTCTCCAAGACTTCAAATTTACTTTCTTGAATGTTATCTCCTTTCTTGATTTCTTTCTCTTCAAAAACATATAGTTTGAAATGGTGAAAAGACTAGGATTTATAGGCTTCTTCTCTAATTTCCTGAATATTAGATTCTAATAGCCGAAATTTGCATATGAAATTTGAATGATTAAAATGACACCAAAAACATATCAAAATTTGGGACCTAGGACTTAAGGAGGACCCATTCACCCTTGGGAAAATGGGTCTTGGCCCATAAGTCTAGGACACACATATGCCAAGATGTTTCAATTATTGGTTGCATTAATTAAATGTTGGTTCTCCTTATAGAAAATGAGAAAAATAAGGCTTTGGGATGCATAATAAAGGGAATTAGGGCCTATTTAGGAAGGGTGAAAAGGCATAAATGTGAGGTCACTAAAATAGGTCCAAATTAAGTGTGAAATTGTACTATCACCTACAAGGTAGTATAATTTCCTACACTACAACTATTAACACTTGTATTTTGACTTGCAATATTCTTTACTTGTCAGGGTCTCATGTAGAATTGTGTGTCATTTGTATCTTCAATTGTCAAATTGTTGCCTTTAGTTTCCATTTGATCATTGTTGATTAGTGTCATTGGGGTCACTCATGTAGATTTTTATCTTTTTGATTATGGTCATCATCTTGATTTCAAAGGATTTTCTTTATTTATTTTTATTCATATTAGTATACAAATAATTTTAAATTTACAAATAAGATTTTAGTTCATATCCTTTATTAGCAGAATAAATTCATAGGGTCTCAAAAAAATGGATAGAATGTATGACATTGTAAGGTCTCTAGCTATTAAAAAATTATATGTACCCTATATCTATATATACATTACTAATCTATTTCATCTCTATTTTTCTTTTCTTTTAATTTTGTTGAGCTATATTTCTCTATAATTCATACTTTCACAAGAGTCCTCCATATCATTCCAACCAATTGACGGCTCTATCTTAGAAAAGTTCTCATTAGATATAACAACTACTATTGTAAATTCATCTCCTTTGTTTACACGAAATCTTGGCCTCCCCTAAGACCAAGGTCTTTCTAGATTGTTTCTTAGATATGTATTTCTTATTATACTTCACCTGGAAGTCCATATATTCCTTCATGAATAGAATGTTGTCCTCTTTGTTGAAAGCCTAGTGCCTTTCATACTTTATTTCTTCCTTGATTACCTCCATCTTTCTATGCTTTAGTAGGTTTGTAAATTCTTCTTTGGCCACCTCCATTGTAATAGTTACCTGCATAGAGACATTGTGAAAAATGAGTCTTCTGGTAAACTCAGTAAGGGCTCTCCTAATGCCTTGGAACCTTTCCTCATTTCTATCTTTCCAAATAAAGCAAAAAAATTTTGTAGAAAATAAAAGTTAGAATAGATTAAAATATTTTTCCATTCCTACAATGAATCCAAATAGAATTCTTGCTTTTTATCCATGCCAATTTCCCCCCATCCCCTCAAATCTACACAAAAAAGATTCCAAATTTCTTTAGCAAAGAAGCATTCAAAAAAATATGATTAATTGATTCAGGATTTCTACATATTGTACAAATATTTACTTTTTATGTTACATAAGAACATGGCAGTTTTTGCAAAATCAACATCCATTTAAAATAAGTTTTTTTTGCTCTACCATGTTGTTCCATAAATGGTTAAATATTTTTCTCCACTATTTGATATTTAGTTCTAGATTCCAAGAATTATTTAAGTGGTTGGTCAAGTCTAAATATTCTCTTACATCATTGTATATTTTGTTTGCTTTCAAATTATTATTTTTATTATTTTTAATCCAATTAAAATCTTCTAAGTTGTCCCTATTGGAATTACTTATTGTATTTAATCTTAGATCCTTAATTTTTCTTTAACTATAGAGTATGTTCTCCACTATGTTGGAGACAAATTGTATTCATAACTAAGAGCATCCCAAGATTTTAATTGCCTGTTTTAAATAATAAGTCTTTGAAAGTTTGGACACCTTTCTTGTTCCACGCTTTTGTTGAGCATCCTTGAAGTAAAGCAAGGGGATTGTTCTCATGATAAACATTCCACCATATAGATCTCATAGGATATACTTTATCATTGTATTTTTCTAATGATTGTTTTTTAATTATCTCACTTCTACTTAGCTCCCAAGATTTCCATATACTTTTTAAGGCATTGGAATCAGCAAGGGACACTAGGAATTTACCAAATATGAGGTCACAAAGAGGGATATGCTTCCAAGAATTAGCTTGTTTCATAATAACTCTTTGGATGTTATTTTTTACAAGAATTTTCCAAGGCTCCTCTCCTTTCAGGGCTTTACAAATCCACTTAATTGCAAGGCTATGCCTTTCTTTTTTAAATATTTAGTCTTAGACCTCCTTCACTTTTTTCTACGAAGCACCATTCCCACTTGACTGCATGTTTTTTTCCTTTTTCCTTTTCCCTCAGACCATAAAAATTGTCTGCTTTTTTTGAATCTTAGTTATTTGGTAACTACAAAACATCCACACCGAAGAATAATACACATTGTAAGAAGATAGTAGCTTTTGACAAATTTGAATCCTACCTGCTAAAGATATGAATTGTTTATTCCATCCTCCTAGATTTTTTACAATCTTTTCATTTATCCATTCCCAGGTCCTTTAGGTAGGGATGTACTTCAAATGGTATACCCAGGTATCTAACTTGCTTATTTGGAACTTCCTATTGAAATACAAAAATTTTAAACCGTTCTAGTGGGGAAGCTTCCCAACTTAACATTATGGATTTTCCTTTTGATATTTTTTCCCCAACTGCCATACAAAATAGTTCCAATTTTCCACTAGAATTTTAAAATTCTCCTCTTATAGTTTTATATATAGTGCATTGTCATCTGCAAACTATATATTTATGAGGTCCTCTTTATTTGGTAGAGTTAATCCCTTAACTCTTGGGCTTACTGAAGAATATATTAGTATATAGAAAATAGCATCTAAAGCAATAATAAATAGAGAGGGGGAAAGAGGTCATCCCTACCTTATTGACCTCTAAAGTTCAAACTGTTATGTTAGTGATTTGTTTACTTCAATTTGAGCTACTCCATATTTCATCAATGTGTTGATCATTTGGAAAAAAATATTAATTCAAATGCCTCAAGTATCATCCTTATAAATGGCCATGTTCTATATTTTCATACGCTTTCTCAAAGTCTAGGAGAAGCATAGCTATGTTCTAGTTGGAGCACCTTGCCCAATCCATCGCTGCCCAGCTTGTGAGAAGGTTTTCTAGAGTATACCTACCTTTATAAATCTCTTGGATATTGTTGATGAATGAGGGGAGGATCTCAACCAATCTTAATGATTCTCCCTTTTAGTGATAAGTGTTTGATTGTAGGTGATTCTTGGGAGTAGTATGGTTGAGGAATAAACTCCAACAAAGATTAGCCAATAACTTAACATTATACACAAAATCTAAAAATGTAGCAAGTGTATAATAGAATCTTTTCTACCATTATAAATTTTAAATATATGAGCCATTGAGACATAAATCCATCTAAAAATGGATGATATAAAATCTCAAGAGAAAGTGGATTACATTTGAATTCACTAGTTATGTTCTAGTTTGTATTTTGGACAAGTACAAAGAATCTATTTTCCTTTGCATCTCAAGCCTTTTAAATAAAGTATCAAGGATAGAGAAAAGTACTATAGGAGTGGGGACAAGATTTTAAAATTAGCCAACTAAGAATGGTGAGTGGGGAATAGATTTTTTTCAAACAATTGAAGGAGGTAGGGTGACAACAACATGTGAATGTGCAGTAGACACATGACTAGTGGAAAGAGAAGTAGCAACAAGTGAAGTACGTGTAACATAAGAAGTGGTTATGCTATAAGAAGTAGGTGCAAGAGGAGGCTAAATTTGGTGAGTGTTTTTGAAACAAGGGACATGTGGCATACAAAATGTAGGAGATGAATATAACTAGGATGAACAATAGAAGAAGAGGCTTGGGAGGAAGGGGGTAGATACACCACTCAAGGGACATGACGAGCTTATCATTTCATCTATACCCTTAAGCACTTCCAATACATATAGATTTTTAATTAACAAAGCATGGTGAACATCAATCAATGTAGAAGGATTCTCATCACTAGCCAAGGTTGATTAACAATATTTGAAGAAGCCATTTATAATTAAATTTATATCTTGCTTATCCATTTTCTCAACATAGATATCAAAATCAAATGATTCTTCCCCATTAAAGTAATTAGAAGTATTCAAATTCTTAATGCAAACATCATCAACTTCACTTGTAACCATATCAAGATTCAATCTAATACTTTTCCTTTTGTGGGAAATGAGGAGGATAGTGAAACCTTGACATACAAACAAAATAAAATCCCGTAAGAAAATAAATATCAAAGAAGATCAAGATCTAATGTAAAAAAATAGAAAAAATAGATTTAAACATAAAATATAAAATATAAACACTAAAGATCAAATTTAAAGGGATGTAAGATAAAAAAAAGTTCATCAAAATGAAAAGAAATAAAGTAGGTTCTTTTTTGAATAAGCTAATGTGAATAAATGCAATAATCAATAGCAACAAAATTACCCTAACTTAATTGATCGAGTCTAGACACGATAAAAAATTATGCTATGAAAATCAACAGAGAATTAGGCTACTTAGCTTCAAATATGACAAATGAGTAAGATCTATTATAACACAAGCATTGTGATCCAATTTTTGTGTTTGCTATTAGAATTGGAATCAAAAAAGGTTGGCACATTGATATATGGCATACACTTGATTTAGGTTTGATCTCACATCTATAGTTGTGGCTTGTGCACCTGTTATTTTCTCCTTTTCTATTGTATTAACCCTAGTTTGTAGCCTTGATCTTTACAATCTTGATCTTTAGAATTTTCTTGTTTAAATGCTATATGAAGGTGATGGTTCTTAGAAGCATCAATAGAAGTTGTTGTGCTCAAAGATGAAGTTGACCATCTTCCCACCTACTGCCTTACTCAAGCCCAAATTGATTTAATGATTTTGAATAAATTGGAAGACATACTAAGCAAACATGCAAATGTCTATTCATTTATTATGATCTCATATGATAATGCAATGGTGTCTAAGTGGTAGCATAATAGTTGGATGAGAGATAATGGATATCATAAACCCAAAATTAATCAAGACTTTATCCCGTTAATAAATACCCTAATGCCACAATTTGAATGTTTCATGCTTAAGTTGGATGGCAATGCCTAATTAGAGGAATTTGATTTTGACTCGTAATTAAGTTTGAATTTAAAAAATTTGGAGTCAAATCGCATGTGCAATCTAAATCTAGATTTGTAATTGTACTTCAATTTTGAATTAAGACAAAAAAATAATAAATATAAATGTTAGAGTTGGAATCAAATAATATATCACCTATTACACAAAAATATATCATCTAAACATTAAATTATTATATTTAAAATAAAAGACGAAAGTAAATACTAAAGATACACTTTTCACTCTTACAAATATATTGTAACTCTTTTTTTTTTTTAAATATATCATTATATATATTTTCTTTATTTAGGAATGGGGGTATGTGGGATACTTACATCAATATCTTCAAACACCTTGTAAGATAATTTGGATATATACAAAAAATGCAACATGGAAAAATATGTGTCTAAATCATAACTAATTTAAATTAAAAATTAACAATAAACTAAATATGAAACAACAAATTACAAAAAATATGCATGACTTAAATATAAATAAATGTTAATGATCTATTTTTAAGAAACTATGAAACAAACTTATTTCTAGAACTTATTTTTAGATCAATTTATGCAATATGAAATAATATTATTCATAAAAATCTATTAAATAAAAGAAAAAATTATTAACAAATATATAAAAATGAGAAATTATATATATACTTATACAATCTACACATGAAATATTAAAAATCACTAGCTTACATCATGTCCAGATCCTTAATAGTTTACTTGTTATAAGTAACAAAAAGTAAAAAAATTGTTAAAAGTTTTGAATTGAGTGACCCACTTAGGTCAAAAGTGGAACACATATTTATGCTTCCACCCACTTCACTTAAGCCTCCTATTGGTTCCCATTTAGTCACCATCCCTTCCTCTACACTAAATGCACTAATTCACAAAATAGATCAAGTAGAAAATAAAATGGTTGCACAACCTAATGATGATGGTGAATTTATGGATGTTAGACACACATTGCTATTGTATGATCATATGCCATGTCTATTGTACATTGGATTTGTGGCACCATAATTTTTCATGTATGATGGTAAGGGTGGCTCTAATACACATCTTAGATCTTGTGTTGCTACATGTGTAGACTTCATTTATTAAGATAAGTTGTTAACAAAGTTATTTCCATGCAATTTTAAGGTTTTTTCTATAGTGTGATTCTTTGCACTTCCTTAAGGGTCCATTCATTCTTTTGATGATCTTAGTATAGTGTTTATAAAACAGTTCAAAGTTAACATGGGATTTAGAGTAACTATTGTTCTTTTGAGTGTGTTCAAGGATACAATGAATACATTAGTGATTGTTATTCAATTCCAATATTTTTTCTCTATTTTTATTACTCCTTTGCATGATAATGAAGTAAAAAATATCCAAATATTAAGGGATTAATTAAACCAATTCAAGACAAAATATGAATTGATTAATCAAATCAATTCAAGAAAATATCTATTTGAACAATCTTCTTTTATAGATGTGTCTACACGCCTCAATTGGTTGTACACAATGCCTTTAAATATGGATCATTAAATCAAAATGCTTCCTAGCCTTTAAGTATTAAAAGTAAAACAATTTGAAGGGTATTGATATGAAGGTAAATGTGAACTAGATGACTAATACTTAAATTTTCCTCTTTCAAGCAAAATGATCTTAGGAAGTTCACTAAGATTCAAGAATCTATAGATGATGTGCTTCAAATTTTGTTGAGTACCAATCTAATTACACTCCATTTTATTCATCAATTGGATACCTCTAAACTACTTCCTAAGTCATACAATGATCAAGCATTTTATAATTGTCATAGAGTCAAAGGATATTACGCATAATGTTATTTCACTTTCAAACAAAAGGTACACTATCTCATTGATAAAAATGTGACTGAATTTGACAACATTAGTGATAATAGAAATTCATTAGTTGCATGTCACAAAAAATAATTATTACAAGTCGTCCATATTATATTAAAATACATGATATGAAAGATAATAATAAAAATGTAGAACATGAGGATAATATTTTTGTCAAAAATCTTGAGTCTAAAGCTACATTTTCTTCTTCTCCTTTAGATCCACTAATTGTATTTTATGGTGAGGAGATCACACAAAGTAATTATTTATGAGGTCCTTATATTTAAGAGAATTTCATAGGTTTGTCACCTATTGAATTCCTTATTAATCCCACATGTAAATACAATTTGTATAAAAGAAACATTATTCAATGCTCATATTAGAGATTGAGAGTATACATATTTTGGGGTAGCATTAAAATGGTTGATGAAATGTTTTTGATTATATAAGCAGAAAATTAGGGTGTTGAACCCTTAACACAAAATCTCCTAGGGAAGAAAATTAGCACAAAAAACAACACAAATAAAATAAAGTTCACATTGGCCCTAGGCTACAAACAACACTATAACTATATAGTAAAAGCAAAGTTCAAAACTTTAGAACATAAATGAACAAAAACTGAGAGAGAACCAGTCTAATCTAACATTTAATCCCAATCCTCCTTGAGGAATTTGAAAAGTTCCCTATTATCAGTACTAGTGATAGCTCCTTTTTTACTCTTTTGACTTTTAAAATCTTCATCCAATAAGGAACACAAGGTGGTTGTTGAGTGATGCATAACTTTTAAATTGAATTCAGAGATGGATCTCAACTTCCCTTTGAGCTCATCAACTCGATTCTTCAAGGTAGGAACATCCACAATGGTTTGAATGCACTTGGGGTAGGTATCTTGGTCATGTTACGCAACAGGGGCAGTGTCTGAATCCTCTAAATTCGACACCACTGCATTCAACTTCTAGGGAACATGTTGGGCCCCTTATTTTTAACATCCACCTCTTCCTCCTCATCATCATTTTTGTTATTTTATTTTTCATTCTCCTCCCTATCCATCAAGTCACTAGAGATATCATCAATGGTAAAGTTAGGGGTCGTGCGGTTAACAAGCTTGTTAGACCACCTAACATTTAGACTTAGGATCTTTATCTCCTTCAGAGTTTTTGGCACACTTTTAGTATCTTCCTTTTCAATAGAGCTAGTTTTATCATCCTCATCCCCTCCATTCCTATTGGATTCTTCAACAAAAAATTAAACAAAGGTTTTATTTTTCTTTTTGCTTGTGGGATTTTTGGTCCCTGTGTAGATCCATTCACCCAATATGGTGTTATTATTTAAATTACACAAGCTAACCACAACTAATTTTTGGTAGAAGAGTAAGGGTTTTTGGGTATTTAGAATGAGGAGGGATAGTTTTAGCCTCATCTAGGGAGGTAATAGTGGTGAAATTTTGTGCAACATTCTTTCATTTATTGGGTTGTGTCACATATTTCCCAACATAATAGTCAACATTATTCTACATGAGAGAACTATCATTTATGGAGTCTTCTATGAGACAAGCTCTTATAGGTTTTTGTAAACACGGGGCTAGATGGAAATGATAGAGCCTAAAGATGAGACCTTGATGTAGTAAAATGGGAGGTTTTCAATGTTTTTTGAAGTCATGTCCAAGGCTTCCTTAACAGATGACTCTAATGAAGATAAAAGATAAAAAGGAAATATAATGATAGAATTATTCTTGCAGTGATTAAGTAGGGGTAGATGATAGAAGTAAAAGCATTTTAATCTACCTTTTAGAGGGAGGTAATAGTGGTGAAATTTTGTGCAACCTTCTTTCATTTATTGGGTTGTGTCGCATATTTCCCAACATAATAGTCAACATTATTCTACATGAGAGAACTATCATTTATGGAGTCTTCTATGAGACATGCTCTTATATGTTTTTGTAAACACAGGGCTAAATGGAAATGATAGAGCCTAAAGATGAGACCTTGATGGAGCAAAATGGGAGGTTTTCATTTTTTTTTGAAGTCACGTCCAAGGCTTCCTTAACAGATGACTCTAACGAAGATAAAAGATAAAAAGGAAATATAAAGATAGAATTATTCTTGCAGTGATTAAGTAGGGGTAGATGATAGAAGTAAAAGCATTTTAATCTACCTTTTAGAGTGACATACTTAATGAGAAGGAAACATACCTTGTCCCATGATTGTGGGAGCTTTACTCTGTCAAACCCCATGTGTAATTTAAAAGGTGACACCCTCTTTAAAAAAGAGGGTCATGCTTTCATTATTAGACACCTTTCTATGTTTCTTGAGATTTTGACCTTTACAAGACAACCTAGTACCCTAGGCTATAATCTCCTCGATGAATTCAAAAGAAATGCCCCCTATTCTCCCCTGGTGCTTGTTCCAAGCACTTGTGAATTGAATAGATAGACTCTTTTCATGTCCATTAAGGTATTCCAAGATTGATGGAAAGTTAACTAACACATTGGGATGCAATATTATACATTTGAGACTTGGACCTAAGGAGTTACTTATTTTATGTATGTGATATTATTTGTTAATAGATTTGGTGTATTACTTAGGAGACCATGGATTGAGAAATGTAAAATCATTCCTTTTATTTTGCATTAATGTATTAAATTTGTTTATGAAGAAAAAGTGATCACAATTGAAAAGGTCCATTATAAATCAATATTTGATGTAGTCACTTCACATTATATACATTTATGCAAATTCCCAAATATGTACCTTATGAGAGAAATGATGAAACAATGATTTACACATGATTTATACTTGAGGATCTGGTTCTTGAATGAAAGCATAGAGAGACCAAAAGAGGAATCAAAGAGTCTTCATAAGTAGGACTCAAAGGAAAAACAATCAAATGAACTCAATGGTACTCTAAGGAGAAGGTGGGAGAATTGTTTCCTCACTTAGTGTATCAATAAGATTTTATGACAAAAATCCTACCCAAGTGGGGATATATGATCCAAAAATGGTAAAAAATAAGTTTCAAATAGGAATCATGAGTTTTCCTCTAAATATTAGAAAGTGTAAGTACTTATTTTTATGATAGTCAAAACTATAGATTGTCAAATTAGGTAGTGGTTTTAGAATTGATGGTGGTGGTTTCAAAGACATTGAGGTAGTTTTGAAAATTCCATAATGGTATTGCAAGGGTAGTTTAAAAAATGTCATGGTGAATCCACATATTGAAGTGGTATATTTATTACACAACAAAAAACTGAGTGAAGTGAATGATCATAACTTTTGATGCTTCAAATTCATAAGTGGAGATTTTGGTGCATGAGAGGATCTCCCCAAAAACATAAATAAGTGTTTGAAATCCCATACCCATGTCCTAGGAGGTTTATAATGTTATATGCATCCAACAAAGCAATGAAAACTTAGTTCTAGTCACAAAGAAGATTTGACAAAGAGAAAGAGAAGAATTTGACTTGCAATCTCTCTTAATACTTGATTTTCTAGATTAATATAAACAAGGTAAATGTGTTATTGGCATATACTAGGTCTATTTTTTTCTTTATCAATGGAGGTTTTCAAGGGTATACACTATGATTCTTTTTATAATTGGATGCACATACTAACTAGCCCCTAAGGACATTTTGAGTTCTAGTAGAACAACATACAATTTTGGTAGTTTGTAGTATCCTAGCTAATTTTTTTATAATTATAGATAACCAATTGCCTCAAAGGGGAATTATAATCATATTTACACTAGGTAAATTTTAAAGCACATTATTCAAAGGCTTATGAAGTCTTGTAAAATTTCCAAAATATTGAGGCTTAAAAGTAATAACATTATAAGTAGTAGCTATTTGATTAGCATTTGACCTTTTTTCTTATATTTCACTACCCTTTTGGAAACTATTTTGATTTTGAAACTTAGTTCATCATAGGATAATTTAGAGGTAGCATGGGAAAATCCATACTTAAGTGTGTTAGCCTCTAGTGACTTTATTACAACATTCCTAACATTTTTATATAAATCCTTAAAAGAATCCTAGCTATTAAGGTATAAATTTTATTAAAAATTAGGCATCAACCCCTTCAAAAATAATTTGAAGCTCATCTACATGAATTTGTAACACATTTTAGTACATAGGGATTGAAACCTAATAACATAATCATGCATATACTCATTGGATGTTTTATACAATAAAAAATATATGAAATGGCTTGCATAAGCATTGTACATTTTTGAAAAGGAATGCATAGATTTTTTAGGAAGTGAATATAACCATTCAATTACATAATGTTTCAAAGTTCATGGGAAGAGCTTAGATAATAACTTATCGTACACAAAATTTAAACATGTAGCATTACAAGAACTTGAGTGTGTAATAGGATCTCCTCTGCCATTATATATTTCAAATAAATTCATCCAAAAATGAATGATATAAAATCTCAAGAGAAAGTGGATTATGTTCTAAATCACTTGTTATGTTCTAGTTTGTATTTCTAAAAAGTAAAAAGAATCCATTCCTTTGTATCTCAAGCCTTTAGGGAAAGTACCAAACATAGAGAGAGGCATACTAGAATTGGGGATAGGAGTGGAAACTTGGCACGTGAAAATGGCGGGTGGGGTATAAATATGTTTCCAAACAATTGAAGGAGGTGAGGTGACAAAAATATGCTAATATGAAGTAGGAACAATAGTAGTGTGGTGAACATGGAAAGTAGGCACAAGAATAATGGAAAGCGAAGGAGGGAAAATCAAACTATGCGGAATATATGAAATGGATACCATATAAGAAGTAGACACAAGAAGAGGATAAATTTTGCAAGTGTTTGTTGAACAAGAAACATATGACATACCAAAAGTGGGAGAGGAATCTAGCTAGGAGGAACAAAGGAAGAAGAGGCTTGGGAGGGAGGGGTAGACACAACACTCAAAGGACACATGTGGTGAGCTTATCATTTAATCTATACCCTTGATTCATTCCAAACCATATGACTTGTTAACTAACAAAGCATGAAGAACACCAATCAAAGTAGGAGGATTACCATCACTAGCCAACGAACAAGATTTAAAGAAAGAATTTGTAATTAAAGTTATATCTTGCCTATTCATTTGTTAAACATGTATATCACAATCAAATGATTCTTCCCCATTAAATTGATTAGAGGTATCTAAATTTAAATCCTTTAATGTAAACATCATCAACTTGACTTACAACCATTTTGGGATTCAATCTATAACTTTTCCTTTGTGGGAAATGAGAAGAATAGTGAAACATTGAAATACAAAAAAAAAAAGAGATAAACTCCCATAAGATAAATAAAGACAAAATGAGATTAAGATCTAATGTGAAAAATAGAAACAATATATTTAAAAATAAAATAATTTTTTTTAAATGCTAAAGACCAAATCTAAAGGGATACATTAGTTGAAAGAGGTTCATCAAAATGAAAAGAAATAAAATAGGTTATTTTTTGAATAAGCTAAGGTGAATAAATGCAATAATCATAACAACTATATCACCCTAACTTAATTGATTGAATTAGACACAATATGAATTTATGCTATGACAAGTGAGTAATCTATTGTAACACATGCATTCTGGTCCAATTTTGGCATATGCTATTATAACTCAGATGATGAAACTTTGACATACTAATAAATGACATGCACTTTATTCATGTTTGATCCCACATTTGTAATTATGTTTTATGTACCTATATTTTTCTATTTTTGTTGTATTACTCATAGTGTGTGGCCTTGATATTTACACTCTAGATCTTTAAAATTGTGTTTTCTTATGCTATTTGAAGATGACGATGCTTAGAAGAATCTTTAGAACTTGTTGTGTTTGTAGAGAAGTTTGACTAGCTTCCCACCTCTTGTCTTAGTCAAATAAATTTAAAGATACACCAAGCAAGCATGCAAATGTCTATTTATTTCTTATGATTTCATATGCTATAGCAATGGTGTCTAAGTGATGGCACAATATTTGGATGAGAGATAATTTGATACCATACAATTAAAATGAATTAGAACTTTTTCCTTTTAAGAAATACCCTAGTGCCACAATTTGAATATTTCATGCTTAAGTTGGAGGGCAATGCCTAATTGGAGGAATTTGATCTTGGCTTGTAATTAAATTTGAAGATTAAAATTTTAAGGTCAAATTGCATGTGCAATCTAAATCCAAATTCATAATTGTACTGCAATTTTAAATTAATATAAGAAGACAATAAATATAAAGAATGGATCTAAAACACTTTAAATAAAAATTGGAATCAAATAACATACCAAGTATTACACAAAATATCTCCTCTAAACACTAAATTATTATATTTAAGACAAAAACAAAAGAAAATATTAAAGTGCACTTTTCCCTTTTACAAATACATTGTAACACTTTTAAATATCGTTTTATATTTTCTTTGTTTAAGCATGGGGTATGTGGGATCTCACACGAATATCTTCGTAACACCTTTTTAAAAAGTTATTAAAAGTAATCTCATTTATCTTTTATCTATTAAAAAATGATTGGATGGGTAGAAAACAAACAAACAATGCTCATGTTCATGTATAATGATTCAATTTTTGTATCTACTATTAGAACTAGATCATTACACTTTTGATATATTGATAAATGGCATGCACTTTACTTAGGTTTGATCTTGTATTTGGTGTTATGTTTCGTGCACCTATGGTTTTCTCTTTTTTTGTCATATTAACTTTGGTTTGTAGTCTTGACCTTTACACTATTGTATCTTTAGAATGGTGCTTAGAAGCATCATACAAGTTGTTGTTCTTGGAGAGGAAGTTGTTTAGCTTCTCACCTCTTACCTTAATTTTGAATTAAGTTAAGAAAACAATAAATATAAAGATTGAATCTAGAACACTTTAAAAAGACAAAAAATCAAATAACATTATCACCTATTACGCAAAAATATATCATCTAACCACTAAACTACTATATTTAAAATAATAGAGGGAAGAAAATACTAAAGATACACTTTTCACTCTTACAAATATATTGTAACTCTTTTTTATTTTTTTAAAAATATCATTATATATTTTCTTTATTTACGAATGGGTGTGTGTGGAATGCTTACATCAATATCTTCAAACACCTTGTAAGATAATTTGGATATATACAAAAAAATGCAACATGGAAAAATATGTCACTAAATCATAACTAACTTAAATTAAAAATTAATAATAAACTAATATGAAATAAAAAATTACAAAAAATATGTATGATTTAAATATAAATAAATGTTAATGATCTATTTTTAAGAAGCTATCAATTGAACTTATTTCTAGAACTTATTTGTAGATCAAGTTATGCAATATGAAATAATATTATTCATAAAAATCTATTCAATAAAAGAAAAAAATATTAACAAATATATAAAAATGAGAAATTGTATATATACAATTATACAATCTACACATGAAATATTAAAAATCACTAGTTTACATCCGGTCCATATCCTTAATAGTTTACTTGTTATAAGTAACAAAAAGTAAAAAAATCGTTAAAAGTTTTGAATTGAGTGGCTCACTTAGGTCAAAAGTGGAACACATATTTATGCTTCCACCCACTTCACATAAGCCTCCTATTGGTTCCCATTTAGTCATCATCCCTTCCTCTACACTAAATGCACTATTTCACAAAATAGATCAAGTAGAAAATAAAATGGATGCACAATGTAATGATGACGGTGAATTTAGGGATGCTAGACACACATTGCTATTGTACGCTCATATGACATGTCTATTTTACATTGGATTTGTGTCACCATAATTTTTTTATGTATGATGGTAAAGGTGGCTCTAATACACATCTTAGATCTTGTATTGCTACATGTGTAGAATTCATTTATTAGGATGAGTTGTTAACAAAGTTATTTCCATGCAATTTTAAGGATTTTTCTATAGCATGGTTCTTTTCACTTCCTCAAGGGTCTATTCATTCTTTTCATGATCTCAGTAAAGTGTTTCTAAAACAATTCAAAGTTAACATGGGCTTTAGAGTAACGATTGTTCTTTTCAGTGTGTCCAAGGATACAATGAATATATTAGTGACCATTTTATTCAATTCCAATCTTTGTTCTCTATGTTTATTACTCCTTTGCATGATAATGATGTAAAAAATATCCAAATATTAAGGGATTAATTAAACCAATTCAAGATAAAATATGGATGGATTAATCAAACCAATTCAATACAATATCTCTTTGAATAATCTTCTTTTATAGATGTGTCTACACATGTCTTGGTTGTACATAATTCCTTTAAATATGGATCATTAAATCAACATGCTTCATACCCTTTAAGTATCAAAAGTACAACAATTTGAAGGGTATTGATATGAAGGTAAATGTGAATTGAATGACTAATACTTAAATTTTCCTCTTTTAAGAAAAATGATCTTAGGAAGTTCACTAAGATTCAAGAATCTATAGATGATGTGCTTCAAATTTTGTTGAGTACCAATCTAATTAAACTCTCTTTTATTCAACAATTGGATACCTCTAAACTACTTCCTAAGTCATACAATGATCAAGCATTTTATAATTGTCATAGAGTCAAAGGATATTACGCACAATGCTATTTCACTTTTAAACAAAAGGTACACTATCTCATTCACAAAAATATGATTGAATTTGATAACGTTAGTGATAATAAAAATTCATTAGTTGCATCAAAAAATCTTAATTATTATAAGTCATCCATATTATATTAAAATACATGATATGAAAGATAATAATAAAAATGTAGAACATGAGGATAATATTTTTGTCAAAAAACTTGAGTCTAAAGCTACATTTTCTTCTTCTCCTTTAGATCCACTAATTGTATTTTATGGTGAGGAGATCCCACAAAGTAATTATTTATGACCATTATATTTAAGATAATTTTAGAGGTTCATCACCTAGTTAATTCCTTATTGATCCCACATGTAAATACAATTTGTAGAAAAGAAACATTATTCAATGCTCATATTAGAGATTGAAAGTATGCATATTTTGGGGTAGCATTAAAATGATTGATGAAATGTTTTTGATTATATAAGTAGTAAATCGGGGTGTTGAACCCTTATCACAAAAGCCCCTAGGGTAGAAAAATAGCACAAAAAACTAAACAAAGAAAATAAAGTTCACATTGGCCCTAGGCCAAAAACAACACTATAACAATACAATAAAAGCAAAGTTCAAAGTTTTAAAACATAAATGAAACAAAAACTAAGAGAGCACTAGTCTAATCAAACATTTAACCTCAATACTCCTTGAGGAATTTGAAAACTTCTCTATTATCAATACTGGTGATAGCTCCCTTTTTACTCTTTTGACTTTTAAAATCTTCATCCAACAAGGAACACGAGGTGGCCACTGAGTGATGCATAACTTTCAGAGTGAAGTGAGAGATGACTCTTAAATTCCCTTTGAGCTCATCAACTTTAGCCTTCAAGGTAGGAACATCCACAATGGTTTGAATGCACTTGGGGTAGGTATCTTGGTCATGTTGCACAATAGGGGTGGTGTGTGAATCCTTTGAATTTGACACCACTTCATTCAACTTATAGGGAACATGTTGGGCCCCTTATTTTTAACATCCATTGCTTCCTCATCATCATCATTTTTGTTTTTTTTTTTCATTCTCCTCCCTATCACCAATTCACTAGAGATCTCATCAATGCTAAAGTTAGGGTTCATGCAGTTGGCAAGCTTGTTAGACCACCTAACATTCAGACTTGCACTCTTTGTCTCCTTCATAGTTTTTGGCACGCTTTTAGTATCTTCCTTGTTAATCGAGCTAGTTTTATCATCATCCTCCTCTCCATCCCTATTGGATTCTTCAACAAAAAATTAAACAAAGGTTTTATTTTTCTTTTTTCTTATGGGGTATTTGGTCCTCGTGTGGATCCATTCACCAATATGGGGCTATTATTCAAATCACACAATCTCACCACAACTAACTTTTGGGTAGAAGAGCAGGGTTTTTTGGGGATTTAGAATGAGGAGGGGTAGTTTTAGCCTCATCTAGGGAGGTAATAGGGGTGAAATTTTGTGCAACCTTCTTCTTTCCTTTATTAGGTTGTGTCACATATTTCCCCACAAAAGAGTCAACATTGTTCTCAACAAGATAACTATCATGTAGGGAGTCTTCTATGAGACAAGCTCTTATAGGTTTTGGTAGACACATGGCTAGATGGAAATGGTAGAGCCTAAAGATGAGACCTTGATGGAGTGAAACGAGAGGTTTTCAAGGTTTTTTGAAGTCATGTCCAAGGCTTCCTTAATAGATGACTCCAATGAAGATAAAAGATAAAAATGAAATATAATGATAGACATTATTGAAGTGATTAAGTAAGGGTAGATGATAGAAGTAAAAGCATTTTAATCTACCTTTTAGAGTGACATACTTCATGAGAAGGAAACATACCTTGTCCCACGATTGTGGGAGCTTTACTCTATCAAACACCACATGCAATTTAAAAGGTGACTCACCCTCTTTGAAAAAGAGGGCCATGCTTTCATTATCAGACACCTTTCTATGTCTCTTGAGCTTTTGAACTTTACAAGACAACCCAGTATCCTGGGCTATAATCTCCTTGATGAATTCAAAAGAAATGCCCCTTATTCTCACTTGGTGCTTGTTCTAGACATTTGTGAATTGAATAGATAAACTCTTTTCATATCCATTAAGGTATTCCAAGATTGATGTAATGTTAATTAACACATGTTGGGATGCAATATTGTACATTTGAGAGTTGGACCTGATGTGACCTAATCGCACATTGCCCCACTGCAAATGGGGACCCCTCCTTTTTAGTCTTAGTGTTAGAGTTGGTTTTGGCATTAGATTTAGTTTCTTTGAGTCTCTTTCGAGGTAGAGATGGGTTGGTGCATTCAAGGTTTGGGTTTGAGTTAAAATTTGTCAAGTTTGAGATGGCTAAGTTGGTCAGGTCAGTGCTCAGAGGGTCAAATGAAGTTTTTGACCCCACAAGAGTGCTTAGAAGGGTTGTTGCAGTAAAAGCAACTATTCAACGGGCGAATTCAGACAACCTTGATTTTTCAAAAAAAAAAGCTGCTTTTTTTAAAGTTCCATTTTTGGCATTTTAGGACCAATCGGGGATTTACTATTTTTAGAAATTTTGCTTTTTGCTTTTTTATATTTTTAGTAATTTCTATTTTTAGAAAGTGTCAGGGTTAGGGTTTCGAAGGTATCAAGGTAGAAAGCCTATAAATTTCACCCCAAGCAAGAAGAAATCATCTTCAAGACATAAAGTTCACCCATGGTGAAAAATCCAATTGAATCCTTGAGAAATCTAGTTGCGAGGTAAAATCCATCGAAGATGAAATCCACTTAAAATAACATGAAATCCAATTGAAGTTTGCCACCTCCAAGAGTAAAATCCAGTTTGATGAGGTAGAATTCCAGTTGGGCAAATATGTCTAAAAGTGGAAATTCAACTCGAAGTGCATAAAATTGGCTAAGGTAAATGATGGAAAATCTAGTTAAAACCTCAAGAATTCCATGTTGAAGTCTTCAAAATCAAAATACCCCCCTTAAGGTAAGAAATCCGCTTGAAATGATGAAAATTCTAGTTGGAGGGCGTATTTCCCAAGGAGAAATTCATAAAATTGACTAAGGCATGGAGTCTGTTTGGTAAAGGAGGGAAAATCTAGTTCCAAAGTGAAAAATTCCACCTAAAGGTCAATTTTCCTAAGCAAGGTAAAATAAAAAATAACTTAAGTTTTTTTTAAAAACTTCACAAGCAAGCAAAAGGGGCACCCAAAGAAAAATAAAAAAGGAGGATAAGATTTCTTTATGTTTTTTTTGGATAAAGCAGCCAATCAGAAGGGAGGTCAAATTCTGTGAAAAATGAAAGGTTTTACTTATAAAAGGAGGTGCTTAGAGAGTTTTTTTCATTATTCACAAGTTAAAATTCCTCTCAACATACTTCAACACAACTGAAGGCATACTTCTGCAATTTTTTGCATGACATGCAAGTTTGATTAGTCCAAGCATAAGAATTCAAATATATTCTCAAGATTCCAATTTTTTTTTCAATCTTTTGCAAGTTCAGAAGCTGCAAATTTGGAGAAGAATAAGATTTTTTTTTAAGTTTATTGATAAATACCAGTTTCCAGCTCGCAAATTCCAATAAAATATTTAAAATTCTCTGAATATTCTTGAAAAGATAACAAGAGTTGGTAATAGAAGATTATTTTATTTAGAATTTATCAACCCTTGCAGTCAAGTTCTAGAATTTTAAATTAATTAATTAAAATAATCTCCAACCTTAAAATCTTAAGTATAACGCCTTCTTTGCAATTTATGAATATTTTCTAACTTCAAGTTTCTTACAGGCACCATGTTTGCATCAAAGAACGTCGAAGGAGTTAGAAAGAATCAAGTCAGAGAGGTTCTCAAGGGATTTTATCCAGAATCCCAGCTATGATCTAAATGGAAGAAAGTTGGAAACACCAACTTCAAACAATTCAATGTAATCCAGCACAAGAAACAAATGTTTGGCACCCTAAATGAAATGCCTACACCCATTGTAGCCAACATGATCAAAGGCAGACTTCACCAAGTAGCTGGTTTTCCACTTGCAGTTCAATGTAGTGAGTTGATAGTTGAATGCACCAGAAGATATGATCCACAAGCACAATCCATCAAAGCATCTAATGGGATCACTTTGGCGTATTTCACTAAAGATTTAGTTAGAGAAGTGTTTGGCATTCCTCGTCGTCACAAAATGTTGAGCAAAACTCAAGAGGAATCACAAGCAATGTTTGATCAAGCGAAGGAGGCTTGTATGGATATAGTTAATTCCAACTGGGTCAAGGAACCGAAGAAGCATCGCTCTAAGTTACCAAAGAGGTTGATATGCATTGATTTCAAGGAAGAGTACAATGATATGATCCATATGTTGAACATAATTATGGGTACTCCTCAGGGGGTGTTCTTTGAAGTTTGGATGTTCTCATACGTGGAGGAAATTGTGTTGGGAATGGAAATGATAAATTGGGCTAAATTGATAAGTGACAATATTGATATTCGGTTGATAAATCTGGAGAAAACCAAGACTTTCTACATTAGTTCCTACATAGTGTACATCTTAGCCCGATTTACAAAGTATAGAGGATTAATCTACAAAGGAGAAGTAGGGCCTCATACTAGTAACCAGTTCAAGGCGTATGATTGTTACCCACACCTATAGTTGCATTATAAAGGAAATTACAAAATAACCAATGATTCATTTCTCATGTACATCACTCGGTTACTTCAAGGAGGAATCCATAAGAGGTTGTCCAAGGAGGCTATGGCGTTGCTTGAAAAATTTGGATCATGGTTCATTCAATTTCTAATTTTTACATATCTGAGGATCCACAGATTTGCAAAAGCTCCATATAAACTCCCACGGTACCCAACAAATAAGATGGTCATGCTTGAAGTTGCAAGACAATTGGCTCACTTGGATTCCATCCAAAAGAAAGAGAATAAGCAAGGAGTACATTTTCCTATTGTGATTAGGAAGATGTTGGAAGTCTACCCTTCATTGCAAGCAACCAAGACAACTAAATTAGAATTGCAATTTTATAAATTGGGTATGTATAAACCAAGGTCAAATTTTGATCCATACTTGAGAGTTCACGAAAAGAAGTCACTTCATGTTATGCAAATAGAAGACTACTGCTCCAACTTAGTAGATGAATATGGAGTAAGAAAGAAGATGTGGTTTAGAATTCCAGTAGATCTTGTTAAGAAGTGCGACTTATTCCTTGTTCCTGACCAGGTGAAGGATAACAGAGAGTATGTACATCCCCAATTTGAACAAGAAAAGAATAAGCCCATCTTATTGCCGAATTGGACACAACCTAAGTTGGCAGATTTGAATTTATTAATGAAAGATATTATAGCTAATTCTAGGGAGTGGGTAGATCACCAAATCAACAGATTGAGAAAATAAGGTGTCTCCCTTACCTACGCCAAACTAAGCAATGAAGGTAATTAGGGAGAAGCAGTTGAATTTGAAAGAAGAGAAGGTCTTGGCGAACTTCCAAGTTCAAGTAAAAGGAAAGCAATGACCGAAGATCTTCAAGAAAAGGCAAAAGAGATAGCAAGAAGAATAAGAGATTAAGAAGCAGAAAGTTAATGAAGGCCCATCATCTTCAAGTACGCCATCCATCAGGGTAATGGAAGAGGCGTTTATTGCTGAATGTGAATCAGATCATGAACAAGGAGCAAAATTTCAAGAGATAGAACTGGAGCTTCTTCAAGAGAAAACCTTCACAGATTTCTTGGAGGGAGAAGATACACTTATGATTGAAGACATGGGAGGTACTGAGATCCTAGAAACCAATGAGGAATTGGGTGATGAGATAATTTCTGCCTTGAAAGGGATTAATGATGATATTCAGTTGGAAGATGGGATGGAATTATCTACTGTACTAGATTGGTTGACTAAAAGTCTGATGAAGAAACCCAAGCTAGTGAATGAAATTCAACCAATTGAAAGTATGCAAGACTTCTTGAAAAGGATTGGAAAAGATAAGACACCAAATAATCCTAAGAAGTATTCTCGAATCACCAGAGATGGTACAAGATCCAAGATCTTACAGGTAGCCATTCCAAAGATTGACAAGCCTAGAGACCAAATTACCCCTATGGATTACAAAGTTACAACACTAGACATTGGACCAACCACAATAGAACAAGACTTTCACGAGCTAGCAGACACTTCAAGGGCCATCAAAGAAAAATTTGACAAAACAAAGGAGAAGAAAGAAAGATTAGAAGTGGAGAATTTGAGATTGGTAGAGTTCATCCAACAAATAACAACCCCACTGAGGCAAGAGAATGAGGCTTTTATTCCACCATCTTCCCTTCCTCAGGAATCTATTGACAACCTTGAAGCAATGAGAGTTACAAGCCAAGCAACCGAAGGTGGGTCAACAATATCTCAAAGCAAGTGGAGCAATTCCTGGAGAGGTGTGCTCAAACTTATGACAAATCAATTTTGCTTGTAATTGAGATTCGCTAGATGGAAGAGAGTTGGGAGGATTTCTAATACATAGAGGACAAGGTGATACCTCACTCAAAGGCTTTAAAGGACATATCCATGCAAGTGTTGGTCCAGGAAGGTGTTATTGATAATGGAGCTTCTTATGACTTCAATAGATGGTATTATTCTTTGTTAGCAAAGAAGATATATGATGAGATAAAAGAGGAGTGTGCTTTTATGCAAAAATTTCTTGGAAAGATACAACTTAGGATCCTCACATCACTTGAAGGATTGACAGGGAAGGAGACCCATGACATAAGTGGTTTGGATTTGGAAGGTTTAAAAGAAAGTGTGACAAATATGTATTTCAAAGAAATGGAGATTATTAAGGAAAACCAATTGGATGATATGTCATCCCTCTTGACCTTTATGGAAAACTTTTAGAGGCAAGAAGGTAAATGGGAGAACACTTTTACTCAGTGCATTGAAGCCTTGGACGTAATTGGAGTGCAGTTGGATACTATGCCAAACATATCAATGGAGGAACTCGATCTGGTGATGACAAAGTTTCTTGCATTTGCAGCCAGAGAGAAAGCCAAAGGGAATTGCATTCTGGATTCGTGCTTACTTGATTAGCTTGTAGGGTGTCAGCATTTTCCATACTCCAAGTGGCTCATCTTCCTTGTGCCATGTGTCCAAGAAGTTAGTTATGATTTTTAGGGTTAGGGTTTCTGGAAATAATCTTGGCCATTGATCTCAGATCAATCTAGGTCATTGCTTTGTAATTGGGGTGCCTATATAAACCCCACTCATTTCATTTGTTCATGGAGACTTGTGAAATTGTTTCTAAGAGTGTTATCAAAATAATGATTAGTCTTATTGATGAGCATTTGTTAGTTTGAAAGCTTGCATGGTTTCATATTTTTTCAATAAAATAGATTTATTTCAGCAATTTTAAATGAATGAAAGATTGATAGTGTTGATAATGGTGAAATTAATTTATACCTTTTTCAATTGAATGATTTTCAATTTGATGTGCAAGGTTAGCCTGAAATTTTAAATTGCTAAACTCAAATTCTATTACTTATGTTCATTGTTCAAATTGATGATGGTCTTGAGTAATAGGATATCATTCACAAACCCCTTTGAAGATTGTATCATCTTTGTCTAGTTGTTGTAGTCATTGTACTTGGCAAAGAAAAGATAGGTTTGAATTTCGCCATCCAATACTTGTCTCTTGAGTTCATAGGAGTAGTTTAGAATTAGTCTAGTCTCTAAACCCTTATCCTTTTTTATTTTACTTTCAAAATCAATAGCAGTAGGATCTCAACACTCGTAGATAACAGTATCCATATCCCAAAGTGTTGAAAATTTGTTGCAAGAATCTTAAAGGAAGAAGGATTGAACCAATCAATTGAGCGTAAGTCCCCCTTGAAATACCAACAAAGCACAACAAACCAATTGAGACTATCCTTTATGCACTAGGAACCTTGGAGTTTACTTTGTGATCACTTAGCTTAGCACATTGGAGACTTTTTTCAAGAGGGAGTAGGATATTCCATTGGGTATTTTATTCTAATGTTGGTTGAGGTCACAAAACCCGCATCAACATGACCTAAGGAGTTACTTGTTTTATGTATGTGATATCATTTTTTAATAGATTTGGTGTATTACTTAGGAGACCATGGATTGAGAAATGTAATATCATTCCTTTTATTTTGCATTAATGTATTAAATATGTTTATGAAGAAAAAGTTATCACAATTGAAAAGGTCCAATATAAATCAATATTTGGTGTAGTCACTTCACATTATATACATTTATGCAAACATGCCCAAATATGCACCTTATGAGAGAAATGATGAAACAATGATCTACACATGATTTATACTTGAGGATGTGGTTCTTGAATGAAAGCATAGAGAGACCAAAAGAGGAGGCAAATAGTCTTCATAAGTAGGACTCAACGGAAAAATAATTAAATGAACTCAAAGGTACTCTAAGAAGAAGGTGGGAGATTTGTTTCCTCACTTAGTGTATCAATAAGATTTTGTGACAAAAATCCTCTCTAAGTGGGGAGATATGATCCAAAATTGATAAAAAACAAGTTTCAAATTGGAATAATGAGTTTTTCTCTAAATATTGAAAAGTGTAAGTACTTATTTTTATGATAGTCAAAACTATAGATTGTCATCAGGTAGTGGTTTTAGAATTGATGTTGGTGGTTTCAAAGACATTGAGGTAGTTTTGAAAATGTCATGATGGTATTGCAAGGGTAGTTTAAAAAATTTCATTGTGAATCCACATATTGAAGTGGTAACTTTAATACACAACAAAAAAATGAGTGAAGTGAATGATCATAACTTTTGATGCTTCAAATTCATTAGTGAAGCTTTTGGTGCATGAGAGGATCTCCCCAAAAACATAAATAAGTGTTTGAAATCCCATACCCATGTCCTAGGAGGTTTATAATGTTATATGCATCCAACAAAGCAATAAAAACTTAGTTCTAGTCACAAAGAAGATTTGACAAAGATAAAGACGAATTTGACTTGTAATCTCTCTTAATACTTGATTTTCTAGATTAATATGAACAAGGTAGATGTGTAATTGGCATATACTAGGTCTATTTTTTCTTTATCAATGGAGGTTTTCAAGGGTATACACTATGATTCATTTTATAATTGGATGCACATACTAACTAGCTCCAAAGGACATTTTGAGTTCTAGTAGAACAACATACAATTTTGGCAGTTTGTAGTTTCCTAGCTGATTGTTTGATAAAAGTATAGATAACTAATTTCCTCATAGGGGAATTATAATTATATTTACATTAGGTAAATTTATAGCACATTATTCAAAGGCTTATGAAGTCTTGTAAAATTTTCAAAATATTGAGGCTTAAAAGTAATAACATTATAAGTAGTAGCTATTTGATTAGCATTTGACTTTTTTTCTTATATTTCACTACCCTTTTGGAAATTATTTTGATTTTGAAACTTAGAATGATAGGATGATGAAGAGGGAGCATGAGAAAATCCATACTTAAATGTGTTAGCCTCTAGTGACTTTATTACAACATTCCTAACATTTTTATATATAATCCTTAAAAGAATCCTAGCTATTAAGGTATAAATTTTATTAAAAGTAGGCATCAATCCCTTTAAAAATTATGTGAAGCTCATCTACATGAATTTTGTAGCACAATTTAGTACACAGGGATTGGAACCTAATAACATAATCATGTATATACTCATTGGATGTTTTATACAATTAAAAATATATGAAATAGATCATAAGCATTGTACATTTTTAAAAAGGAATGCATATACTTGTGAGGAAGTGAATATAACCATTCAATTACATAATGTTTCAAAATTCATGGGAATAGCTTAGCTAATAACTTATCGTAAACAAAATTTAAGCATGTAGCATTACAAGAACTCAAGTGTGTAATAGGATCTCCTCTACCATTATATATTTCAAATAAATTCATCCAAAAATTAATGATAAATCTCAAGAAAGAGTGGATTGTGTTCGAAATCACTTGTTATGTTCTAGTTTGTATTTCCAAAAAGTAAAAAGCATCCATTCCTTTGTATCTCAAGCCTTTAGGGAAAGTACCAAACATAGAGAGAGGCACACTAGAATTGGAGATATGAGTGGGAACTTGGGAACATGAAAATGGTGGGTGGGGTATAAATATGTTGCCAAACAATTGAAGGAGGTGAGGTGACAAAAAAATGCTAATGTGAAGTAGGTACAATAGTAGTGTGGTGAACATGGAAAGTAGGCATAAGAATAATGGAAAGTGAAGTAGGGAACATCAAAATATGTGGAATATAAGAAGTGGGTACCATATAAGAAGTAGACACAAGAAGAGGCTAAATTTTGTGAGGGTTTGTTGAACAAGCAACATATGGCATACCAAAAGTGGGAGATGAATCTAACTAGGAGGAACAAAGGAAGAAGAGGCTTGGGAGGGAGGGGGTGGACACAACACTAAAAGGACACATGTGGTGAGCATATCATCTAACCTATACCCTTAATTACTTCCAACCCATATGACTTGTTAACAAACAAAGCATGAAGAACATCAATTAAAGTAGAAGGATTACCATCACTAGCCAACTAACAAGATTTAAAGAAAGTATTTGTAATTAGAACTATATCTTGCTTATTCATTTGCTAAACATAGACATCACAATCAATTGATTCTTCACCATTAAATTAATTAGAGGTATTTAAATCCTTTAATGTAAACATCATCAACTTGACTTACGACCATTTTGGGATTCAATCTATGACTTTGCCTTTGTGGGCAATGGGAAGAATAGTGAAACATTGAAATACAAAAAAAAGACAAACTCCCATAAGATAAATAAAGACAAAAGAAGATTAAGATCTAATGTGAAAAATAGAAACAATATATTTAAAAATAAAATAAAAAAATTTAAATGCTAAAGACCAAATCTAAAGGGATACATAAGTTGAAAGAGGTTCATCAAAATGAAAAGAAATAAAATAGGTTATTTTCTAAATAAACTAAGGTGAATAAATGCAATAATCATAACAATTATATCACCCTAACTTAATTGATTGAATTAGACACAATATGAATTTATGCTATGACAAGTGAGTAATCTATTGTAACACATGCGTTCTAGTCCAATTTTGGCATATGCTATTATAACTCAAATCATGAAACTTTGACATACTAATAAATGACATGCACTTTATTCATGTTTGATCCCAAATTGATAGTAATGTTTTATGCACCTATAATTTTCTCTTTTTGTTGTATTAACCATAGTTTGCAGCCTTGATATTTACACTCTAGATCTTTAAAATTTTGTTTTCCTATGCTATTTGAAGATGACAACGCTTAGAAGAATCAAAAGAACTTGTTGTGCTTGTAGAGAAATTTGACTAGCTTCCCACCTCTTGTCTTAGTCAAACAAATTTGAAGACACACCAAGCAAGCATGCAAATGTCTATTTATGTCTTATGATCTCATATGCTATAGCGTTGTTGTCTAAGTGATGATGCAATAATTAGATGAGAGATAATGGATACCATACAATTACAATGAATTAGAACTTTGTCCTTTTAAGAAATACCCTAGTGCCACAATTTGAATATTTCATGCTTAAGTTGGAGGGCAATGCCTAATTGGAGGAATTTGATCTTGGCTTGTAATTAAATTTGAATATTAAAATTTTAAGTGCAATCTAAATCTAAATTCATAATTGTACTGCAATTTTAAATTAATATAAGAAGACAATAAATATAAAGAATGGATCTAAAACACTTAAAAAAAAATTGGAATCAAATAACATACCAAGTATTACACAAAATATCTCCTCTCAACACTGAATTATTATATTTAAGACAAAAAATAAAAGTAAATATTAAAGTGCACTTTTCCCTCTTACAAATACATTGTAATACTTTCAAATATCGTTTTATATTTTCTTTATTTAAGCATGGGGTATATGGGATCTCACATGAATATCTTCCTAATACCTTTTTAAAAAGTTATTAAAAGTAATCTCATTTATCTTTTATCTATTAAAAAATGAGTGGATGGGTAGAAAGCAAACAAACAATGCTCATGTTCATGTATAATGATTCAATTTTTGTATCTACAATTAGAACTAGATCACTAAATTTTTGACATATTGATAAATGACATGCACTTTATTTAGGTTTGATTTTGTATTTGGTGTTATGTTTCGTGTACCTATGGTTTTCTCTTTTTTTTTGTCGTATTAACTTTGGTTTGTAGTTTTGACCTTTACACTATTGTATCTTTAGAATTTTGCTTGTTTATGCTATTTGAAGATGATGGTGCTTAGAAGTATCATAAAAGTAGTTGTGCTTAGAGAGGAAGTTGTTTAGCTTCCCACCTCTTATCTTAATTTTGAATTAAATTAAGAAAACAATAAATATAAAGATTGGATCTAGAACACTTTAAAAAGATATGGAATCAAATAACATTATCACCTATTACACAAAAATATATCAACTAACTACTAAACTACTATATTTAAAATAAAAAACAAAAGTAAATATTAAAGATAGGTTTTCACTATTACAAAGGAACACTTTTTTTAAATACCATTTTATATTTTCTTTATTTAAGCATGGAGATATTGCTTATGTGAATATCTTCCAACACCTTTTTAAAAAGCTGATTAAAGTAATCTCATTTATCTTTTATCTATTAAAAAAAATTGAGTGGATGGGGCAGAAAGCAAACAAACAATGCTCATGCTCATGCTTTAAGCACACATTATACAAATGAGGGGACTGGTGTGTGTCCTAGGGCCACCCATCAAAGGGGCTCCAATGCTCATCTTTTTGGTTGTCACACGGGCACCCAGATAAAAAATAAACAAATATTAGCTGTAGACCACCTGTGACTCTAGGGTTTAGGTATGTCACCTATCTAGGCAGTCACAGCTTCCCAGGCTTCCAAAAACGCTTCCTACCAAGGTCTTAAGAGGAAATACAGGAGATTATATTCTTACCTATTTCAGTCCATGTTGTGGTGTTTGAGGATAGAAAAAGCCAATATTCCATTCTATCTTTTTCTCCCATTAAGAAAGCGTGCAGCGACCAGTGTGGCGGTTGCAGTGCTGCCTAAACCCCACACTAGCAATAAACTAGGGTTTCATGAGATGAGCTCCTGTGGGGCAGCGACCAGCGGCAGGGGGAATATTAAGGGAAAACAAATAAAAACAGCAGTGCTGGCAGGCGGGCACTTTCAAAAGAGAAAATAGGGTTAAGAGAATGGGTAAACGATACAGATGGCGAGGAAGAGCGGAATGTGTCGCTCGAGGTGAGACAAACACGCATGTACGGAGGGGCCATGATTTTGACCTGCGTGTACAGTGGGTCCCACGCATTTCAATGCCAGGCCCTCGACTCCCCGGCAGGCACGGCTGGGACCCGCTTGCCTCTTGCACGCCATCATTTAATTCTTTATGCGCATCATGAATCATGGATCATCGATACTGTTGAAACGGTGGAAGAAGGGACCCGCGAGTAACAGCTGGATAGCGGCTCAGGATAGCGAGCTCAGGTCAGCGGGCTCGGGTAGCGGCTCAAGAGAGATCTGCGCTCCGGGTAGCGGGTCCACGTGATTTTGGAGGTTATGCGGATTAGTGCGGTGAGACAGCAAAAAGGCAGTACGTGACCAAACCGACAGCGTTTGGCCTGGTTTCGAGGAAAATCAACATTTTTAAAGTCTGCCCGTGAAAGCAAGGTCTCGCTTTGTCTTCTTCACAATCAGGTTTGATGTGGGCCCTGCTTCTTTTTCTTGTCTGGTGATTCTTTGTTTTATCAGTTTCCTGTCTCTCTTTTGCAACTCAAAATCAAGGGGGGTTGAAATCTATAGTGGTTTAATACACGGTAAATCATGGTTAAACAATCAGTAAAATCTCAGGCTACCGCATTTGGGGAAAATCAGGGACCTGCAGGGGAAATAACTCCTTTTTCATTTGGAAATGCACACTCTTTGAATATAGGGCTTGCAGAGTTGGCATCGGGTGGCTGTGAGTCAATACACAGTCCCCAAATGCAGTTAGCTGCCTCTTGGATAAGAAGGCTTTACCAGGAAGGTATACTTATCCCATGGGATCACTCATTACAAGCTACAAAAGGATCTGCAATCTCACTCTTGAGCTCTCAAACAGATGATTTGATCAGGCCTTGGAATTCATTTTACCCGGAGGTCCCTCATGTTTTTTCAACTGGCACAAAGGAGAAGTTGGTGTTTGTGAACGCAAAGCAGTATAAAGGGATTTTAAGGCGTAGGCAAAACAAAAAACTGAAACTGTCACAGAAGAAAAAACTCATCATGATCTTACCAAAAGGTAGAAACAATGTAAGTGTCGCTATTAACATGCCCCATTTAATAGGTGACCAATCAGAGCAAGGGGATGATAAGGGTAAAAAAAGGGAGATTCTGTCATCTCAAGAGGCTCCAAGGCCAACCCAAAATAAAACAGGAAGTTTTACAATAAGCAAGGGAGATGGAGCAGAAATGCCCCAAGACAATTTGGACTCCTACAGTCCAACAACCACTCCTCTGCTGTGGTCATCTGAGCTCTACGTGAATGAGCTCATGGACATGAAAAAAAGGGTTGAACTCTTAGAAATGAAAGGACAGCGTGATGATTCCAAGCTAAAAGAAATACTAGAAGCCAACTGGAATCATGTAAGGGAAAACATGCTACTTAAGGAGCAAGTAATAAGCTTGCAAAGTAAGATGGAAAGAGGTCAAGAAGAGCTGGCCACTTTAAAACAAGTGTTAGAACAAGCAAAAGCAACAGAAAAGAACTCAGAGGCAGCGTTGGGTAATGACACAGCACAGCTAGAAGCGATCCAAACAGCAATTTCAGACATGGTAACAAGCGAAAGTAAACTAAAAGATCAAATAGAGGAGGCCAAGTCTTGGGCACAAGTCATAAGTGGATCATCAATCACGCAAAATGAAATCATCGGGAAACACATAAAGATGCAATTAAGAGAAGAAAAAGTCAAGCAAGACAAAGCTAGAAACATCATCATCAAAGGTTTGAAGGACTTCGGGGAAAAGGAAGGGACTGCTATCTTAGCAAGGGACTTTCTCAAGGACCAACTCAAATGGGCAGGAAAAATTCAGCAGGCAAATAGGATTGGAAAGAAAACAGAAAATGGGAGGGATAGACATGTAAGGGTTGTCTTAGGTAGCATGGAAGACAAGAATGCAATCCTAAAGAATAGGGGGGCCCTTAGGGGCACTCAAATCTACTTAGATGAAGACCTAACATTCGATCAGCAAGAAGAGCGAAGGAAGGAGTGGGTAAAAGTGAAATCAGCAAGGGATGCCAGAAAATGGGCATGGTTGAAAAATGGGAAAGCTCAAATTAGCGAGCGACCATCACACAATAAATAGGAATTTGGGGCCCCACGAGAGTATTTGCATATAGTAAGTTGGAATTGTAGAGGTTACCCTTGGAGAAGAGGACCGGGGTTGGGGCCCATAGGAGAAGGGAAAGACATTATCATTCTTACAGAAACTCATGAACATGACAGTTGCAAAGTTCCAGATTTTGAAGGGTATGCTAAAATTTCAGTGTGGAATGAAGGGACTGAAACAGGTAAGGGGCATGGAGGGATTACAGTCCTAATAAAAGAAGCTTGGGGAGAGATGATAAAGGTTGAAAAAATGGATCCAAACAAGCAGTTCATATGGCTAAAAATAACAGAAAATGGGGCAATAATTTGGCTGGCTGCATGTTATTTTGCTCCTAAAAACTCAAAGGTCTACAAGAAGAGAAAGATGGATAATGAAGATCCATTTGCTGCTTTAAAAAAGGACATTTCTGTTTTTAGCTCTTCGGGAGAAATAGTGCTAATGGGGGACTTTAATGCAAGGACGGCCAACAATCAATCCATTCAGTTGGGCAGTAGTGGGGAGGAAGACAACAACCCTCTTTGGCTTGAGGAGGTGGAGGTTCAGACTTGGGAAAGGACCTCACAAGATGGCAATGGGGGTGTGTCACATTTTGGAGTGGAGTTACTTGGTTTATGTAGCTTATATGGCATGGTAATCTGTAATGGTATGAAAATGTGGCCAAAGTCGGGCGGTATCACTTGCAAAACCTACAATGGGCAAAGTGTTGTAGATTATGTGTTATGTTCTCAAAATTCGGTCTCTAGGCTGCTGGAGTTCAATATTGGGTGCTGCCCTATTGGTCTAAATTCTGATCATATGCCTCTTATTGTTAAATTTAACATTCATGATGACAACCAGCAAGATAGCAAAAATCAGTATTCTCATAAGAGGGCTCACTCACAAGGAAAAATCCTTGTGAATCATGAAAATCAAGAAATCTTTGTGGCTGCGTTGGATCATCACCTCCAAGAAAGAAAAAACATACCATGCAATGAAAGCAATGAAAAAAATAAATACATTAGCAGCAATATGTTGGTTCCGCTAATTCAGAAGGCTCTAGAAGGTTGTAAGAGATCCCAAACCAAGAAAGGGATTTCGAATACTTTTCCTGCTAACCCATGGTATGATGAGGAGTGCAAAGCGGCAAGAAGACTGGCCAAAAAGAATATGTCAAACAAAGAAAGTAAAGTAAACTACGAGAAGTTGGTAAAATCTAAAAAAGAAATTTATGTGGATTTAAGAAGGAAAGAGTTAATTGCTTTGGGTAAACACAATCCCAAAAGTTTTTGGAGAGAGCTGCAACAAAAGAAGAGTCAGATAGAAAATAATATCACTGGGAAGCAGTGGTTAGAGTATGCGAAGCTCTTGTATGAACGACCAGTGGAGAAAATCAAGCCCCCTTTAATGCATGCCTCAAGTGAACTCTTTTCGGAGGAGGATATCAAGAAAGGCATAAAAAAGCTAGCAAGCGGTAAGGCTCAAGATATTGATGGGATGCAGGCTGAATTCTTAAAATGGGGCTGTGAGCTCCTCACACCTCACATCAAATACCTCTTTAATAGCATCACTCAAAATGGCTTTCCGGCTCAATGGGCTACCAGTGTGGTCATCCCCTTACATAAAAGTGGAGATATCAATAATCCCTCTAACTATCGTACTATAATGGTCAATCCTCTTCTTGGTAAACTCTATGGGAGCATGTTAGAGCGCAGAATCAGTAATTGGGCCGAAAGGGAAGGTAAAAGGGCAAAGGGGCAGGCTGGTTTCAGATCAAGACATTCTACCATAGATCACTGCATCACGCTTAGGCACTTCATTGAGAAAGTTTGGGACACCCAAGGGGCTGAAGCTTTTTGTTGTTTTGTTGATTTCAAAAAAGCCTTTGACACGGTACCTAGGGACAAACTATGGATCAGAATGAAGGAACTTGGTATCCCTGATGAACTTAGAGCAGCAGTCCATAAACTTTATGAGAAAGTTAGTGCTAAAATTAGAACAAAAGATGGTATGTCGGAATGCTTCGGTAGTGACATCGGGGTCAAACAGGGTTGTCCCTTATCTCCCACTCTGTTTGGGTTATATATTGATAAGCTTGAAGAATGGTTAAACAAAACTGATGGGGAGGGCATTCAACTTGCTAGTTATGTGGTGAAGTTACTTTTATATGCGGATGATCTAATCTTAATTGCAAAATCTGCTCTTGGTTTGAGAGATCATTTAAAGGCTCTCGAGCTCTTTTGCCAAGAGGTCGGTATGCAAGTTAACACCAGCAAAACTAAAATCATGATCTTCTCTTTGAAAAGGAAGAAGCAGCAGTTTAATTTCATCTTTGAGGGCAGTCCTTTGGAGGTGGTGGAAGAATACAAGTATCTTGGGATTGATTTCCATAATAGGCTCAGCTGGGAGACTTGCAGGGCAAAAAGGATTCAGGGTGGCTGGAAGGCGTCTTATTTACTACAAAACAGATGTAGGAAAGCAGAGTTATGGGATTGGAAAACCAAGAAAACTCTTTTTGGTTTGTTGGTGGCACCGGTTGTCCTCTATGGTTGTGAGGTTTGGGGGGGTAGCATGTCAAACCACAAGTGGAGGCAAGTTGAAAGAATTCAAAAACATTTGATCACTACTAACATCAAAGTCAAATCTTCGGTTCCGTATGAGATTCTCTTGGCTGAAACTGGTATGTTCCCGTTGGAGGCATCTGCTGTCATCCGGTTAATAAGTTATTTAAAAAAAGTTGAGAACATGGATTTGCACCGCTGGCCCAAAATGGTTGTTGGGGAGGAGCTAAACCGTAGAAAGAAGACTTGGATGAAGCAAAATAGCAAGTGGTTGAACAAATGGAACATTAAACTACATGAGTGCCCCAACACTAATGCTGAGATAAAAAAGTTTGTGCTAGAAAAGTTTAGGTCTACTATGTGGACTAAGCAGGTTGGCCGTAAAAAGTCTCATTATATCCAGGAATTCAACCCCACGTGGGAGCATGATGAGAAAGACTATCTAAAGGTTACAATTAAAGGCAAGGCTAGGCTTTTGATCGCTCAATTAAGAACCGGGTCACACCATCTTAGATGCGAGACAGGTAGGTGGGCTGTCCCCAAGGAGGCTTGGGAACAACGAACTTGTATTTTTTGCAACAAAGGGACTGTCGAGACTGAATGGCACTTCATGATTGAGTGTGCTGCTTATGATGATATCCGTATCCAATATGAAGACATTTTGAAGGTGGATAATCTAAATGAACTTTTTAGGGAAGCTAGGCTCCTCAAGATTGCTAGCTTTCTGATCAAGATCTACAATAGAAGGGCTGACATGGAAAAGAACTTGAAAATGGTTAAAGTTTCGGTGCTTGGTCCCATAGACTGATGGTCTCGTGGACGTCATTAAAAACCATTCATTCATTCATTCATTCGATCATCGCCACATCCAGCGGTTTCAAGGAGGAGGTTTTTGGGTTTGCTTTTAAGCCACTGGTTAGGGTTAGCTTTTAGGGCACTGGTACCCCAAACCCTGGGGGGAACCTGGGTAACGGGCATGGGCATGGTTATTTTAAAAGTGGAGTAAGCATGATGAGCATTGTAAGTTGTTGGGGTCGCTGTCGTGGGGGGTTGACGTAGCCGGCGGGCGGGGTGGGTGGTGAATTGTCGGGATGTCGGCCAAAGCAATGAAAGCGTTGTTGTTGTTAACTAGTGCGCACCTCTTCCAAGTCTCTTAGCACTTTCACCTCCATTTCCTTTTCTTTCTGCAATATATTTGTCACGCCTTATCATTCGGAGAACAAGGACTCGGAAGGACTAAAGAAATTTTCTCTTTTTTGTGCGTTGCGTTTATGGTTTGGGATTCCAGTTCGAAGACAGAGAAGCTTGAGAAAATCAAAGGAAAATCTTCACAATGCTGTCGGGTGTAGGATCCAGTCGGTCTAATGGGTCCAACGTCACGGTTTCGACTCTCTCCCAGGCCAATACTGGTCTCACGGAGCATGACTACATTGGGCTCTCGGAGGTTTCTTCTTCCTCTTCAGACCATGTTAAGGAACAAAGTGATGTGGAGAGCTTGGGAGAAGCAGAGCTCAATCTGGGTCTCAGCCTGTCCTACAAAAAAACCAATAACAGTAATACAAATGCAGCCATGCCTGGCAAGGGCTTTGTTTGTGAGAATGAGTACCGGAGATGTAGTGTTAATAATCCAGGCGAGTTGTACAGAGGAGGATTTAAACAGTGGGTTACTCCCAAGGAGAGAGTGTGGCAAGGGGCAAGGATTCTGACTGCACAGGATCTGCAGGCTGTTACTCCTACGATAGGGGAAACTGCAACTCCTGGGTATGCTGCCTTCTCAGACCCAACCAAGCCGATCATCACCCCTGCTGGAAGCAAGAGGGCATCTAACGAATCCCCTTCTGCAAGCCCCAGGTCTGTACAAGAAACATTCAAGTTATTTGTTTTTTCAATCAAATTTTTGCACGTACCTATAAAAATGTGATTTTTTCTTAAGAGTTCCATTTGATCAAAACACACAATGTCGTGAAAAAGGGCCATTAAATTTTTCTGCTCATCTGTAGTGTACAATTTCTCGTTTTGATAATGTAAAGTCTGATATAATACATGGATATTTACGGTCTAAATTGTTTGTAGAAACCCTTGATTGTAATGATACATAGTTCTATTAGAATTATTTCCCCATAAATTAGCGAATCGATCTTCTTGGTGCGAAGTCCCTCTTGGATTTTTTATTTTTTTATTTTTAATAGAATCGAACTCTATTAATTACTCTGTTGTCACGTTGGTGAACAATTCCGTCAAATCCATAATCTAAAAGTTTCGGCTCTGTTTCTTTTTCCTAATATCAGTATGTCAGTCTAAACTTTCTTTAGAAGAAAAAGCAATTTGGGCTCTCTATATTACTGAAAAGATTATCAGAAAAACTTTTATCAGGAGTTTTCCAATTACATATAATTAACCTTTGCATTAGTATAAGGGTTTTCGAGGTAAATGATAATAGTCTGATTATTGTGAATAAGATCCTAGTATCAGAAATTAAAACCCACCATGCAGTTTGAGAGTTTTAGGATAAATCCACTAAAAATGTTTTTGATCTTCACGATCTGAAAATTGATTATGGAAATGTGATTTAAAAAATAAAAAATATAGGCACTATCAAAACTTGATATTTTTGGGAGATAAGAATTATTATTGAAAGTTCGTGTGGAGATTTCTGGTCTCCAGCAAATATATGCACTTGCGAGAGATTTTCTTTAGAAAAGAGATGCGTCTTTGTGAATTTTATTTTCAGTAAATAATGGGGATTTAAGCTTTTGACAGAAACTAGAATTTTGAATTATCCTACGAGAAATATAGTTTGCAAAAAAAAAATAATAATAATTTACCCAAAATCCGAGATTTCTGTCTTTACAAATGAAATATGCATTTGGTGTGTTTTCTATTTATATAGAGTGAATCTGGATTTTTTTATAAAGATGGAAATTTACCTAAAACCTGCTTGCAAGGCAGATTTTTGTAACAGCTTACCAGAGAAATTTATTTTTCTCACACTCAAAGTGAGATTGTATGTTTGTAGAAGAAATCCTTTTAAGATTTTTTCTCTGTGACCAAATTGGCCAAAAACTAACGTGTACTTGGTTACAATTTGTTTTGGAATTGGGTTCAATTTGTGTGTGGATTCATTCAGGGCATGGTTTTTTGTGCACTGATTCATTTGCAATCGTTAATGAGCATCTCTGTGCCCTTCCAGCTATGTTGAGGTATTCCAGCGGTGGGCAACAATTTCAGTACATTTTGTTTTACTTTTAACCATAAAAATTGCTTCCTAGATCGTAACCCAATGGTCACTGTCACTTGCATTTCTTTTTATGATTAATAGGAGGAAAAAAAAACACTCTGTTTTGTTTGATGAGTAACAGAAAAAAGAACACTGTGTTTTCTGCGAGAGCAAGCAGTGCCACTAATTTCCTCTAATTCTGTAGCCATTTTCACTTTCTGAGGAGGCAAATAGCTAGCATACTTTTGTTGTGAGTGGCGGTGGGGCTGCTAGTGGTTCTTCTAGTCTATCCACATCATCTGATGCCAATGATGATGAGGATGTTGTTCTTGATGAAGACCTGTATGATATTGATTACTGATTGTATTCCTTGAATATTGAACAATCAATATTTATCACAACATTTGAGTTTGACAAAGTGATATTGAATTACTATACTGTATTTCAAATTGTAATATTTATGGTAATTTTGTTTAGCATATGCATGATATGAGGTATTCTGAATTTAATTCCTGTTTTCATGCTACAAATATGTATATATTTATGAATTTTATATATTTTTTATATGGACATACCCAGAATGTACTGCCCCCCTAAAAATTAATGCTATACTGGCATTCATATCCACATACCTGTACCCAATTCTGATTTGGCAGCTTAAATTTTCTAGTTACAAATTTTGGAAGTTTTCAAAATATTTTTCTCTACTATTTCAAATTTGTCTCATGGCCTTTGTTTCTTATCTATTTTTTTATTCTATGATATTTTTTGCAGAGAGCAAGCAGTAGGGTGGCCACCAGTAGGGTCATTCAGGAGAAGCAAACTTCCTACTCAGCCAAGGCCTACTGGTGATGAGCAGGAGGAATGTGTTCAACAACCAAATAAACCTTTCCCGAAACAGGGGAGCTCACTGTATGTCAAGGTCAACATGGATGGTGTGCCCATTGGTAGGAAAGTGGATCTCAATGCTCATGATGGTTATGAAACTCTTGCGTTGGCTTTGGAGGACATGTTCCAACGGCCTGCAAATGGTAAAAGTAAGTATCTGTCTATTTCATTCTATGTCTGTTTTTTAATATCTTTCAATTAAGTTTCTAGGCCTTACATTCTGGTTTTTGTTTCTTGTTTTTAGTTCAAAATTCTGGGCAGATTCCTATGCAAAAAGCACGCAGTGTGGCCAATGAACCTAAGCGCCCAAGATTCTTGGACAGTTCTTCAGACTATGTATTGACCTATGAAGATAAAGAAGGAGATTGGATGCTTGTTGGTGATGTGCCCTGGAGGTAAGCTTTGAATTCTTGACTTTTAACCTCCTTAGAATATATTGGTGAGTAGGATACCTCTCAAAGTGAACAGAGAAATTAATTCAACTCTAGAGTTTTGCTCAATTCATTCATGATGTTGTCCATGTTTAGTCAGTTTTCTCTTTTTATCCTCTGACACTCAGCAAATCAAGAAAATATTATCGGAAAGATTTATTTTACATTCAATTGCTTCTATGTGTACTGCTGCGGATATGACATTTAGGAACTGATGAATCAGTTTGTACATATTCTCAAGAATGTTGAAAGAATTGTTAATATTGTAGTGTTTGTGGGTAAGATTGATTGCCTGATACCAGTAACCTAAATTATTTCTTTCAGGATGTTTGTTAACACCATCAAAAGGCTAAGGATCATGAAGACATCTGATGCAAATGGTCTAGGCAAGTTGAATCACCTAATACTTAATGTGCCGCTTGCTTGAAATCCATTCTATTTCTAATATGTTCCTATGATTGATTTTCCTTTTGATTGCAGGTCCAAGATGTTCAGAAAAGATAAACCGGCAGAAAAGCAAGCCTATTTGAGAGTAAACCTGCGAAAATATCAGAAAAATATTATACGTGTTTAAAATTTGCTATACTGTGGTGGATGGTTCCGGCTTTCTTTAGGCTCTCATAGGGATTTTTTGAGCAAATCCAGCTTTCTGACCTAACAACATAATGTATGATTTTGTTCATGCAATGTGATATATATTACCAACACATATACCTGTATCAATCTTAGTATGTTAAAGCGGATGAGGAATACCTCTTATTCAGTTTTGGTTTTCAACTGGAAGACTGGTCCAGGCCTCAGAGATGCCACTAAACCTCAAAACATGGCTCTGGATATTGGGAAGGTTCAAGATGTATGATGAGACTTAGCTATCAGTATTGATTTCCATGTGGCTTTCTCTTCATCTGTACAGTAATTTTTTATAAGATGCAAACTTGATATATGTTTTATGTTGAAAATGCCAATCAAATTGTACATTCAATGATTTAGAGAGACGTTCTTGTGGCTTTAAAACTTTTGGTTGGAGTGATTTACTTTGCTATTGTGATTTTCTAAATCTTGGCAATCAAATTTCAGCAATCACTGCAACTGAAATTAGGATTTTAATTTATAGAGATGTACCAAAAGAAGTGGGCTTGCTTAATATCCTCCATGCAAGTGTAAATTGATCTGAATTTTTCTTGATCTTAGAGCAAGGCATAAAAACTTTCAGTTGTATAATAATTACTTAGCAGTGAATGACTGTCCCATTTTTCTCGATTTTAGTTAGTCACCGACCAAATGGATTACAGTGACCGATTCTTCCAAGAACCTGCACTTGCTAAGTAAACATAAAATATGGGGGAAATTGAAAACATGGAATATTATGACAATTAGTTAAATTAGATGTTAAAAAAAGAGGACACGATGAATAGAATATTATGTGACTACTTTAGATGGACTTAATTATAATTCTTATTAGAGTTCCAAAGAAATCAGATGCACAATGTTTCAAATTTGACTCTGTTGATGTAAACCACGAACAAAGAATTAATTATTTTAAAATTGTCAATAATTCTAAATGTGAGATGGAAGTTGTACTTTATACCAAATTCTGTTCATAGGTAAATATTTGCTGTCTCTAGTTGTACGTTATAACAGGTGTTGCAAGGCACTCCTGCGTATAACTTCATGGCTGATCTATTAGGACTATATGTTTGGTTTTGCTGGTAGAACCAAACCTTGCCGATAGGCTGCTACTTAGAGCCGTGCTGCCTGCCCCAATATTGCTTTGATTCTTATTTTGATAGTGAGAAGGGATATTTACCAGTGAAGGTCTGGCATTGAGTATAACAAGCGTTGCAAGGCACCGGAGTCCCTGCCTAAAACCGTATGGTCTGTTAGAACTAAATGTTTGATTTTGCTGGCTAGAGCCAAACACTGCCAGTAGGTTGCTACTTACGGCTGTACTGCCCGCCCTGTATTGCTTTGATTTTATTTTGATTACGGGAAGGAGTTTACCAGAGGAGGTGTTGAATGGAGTTTACGTGAAAAGGTGTTGAATAAAGAAGCAAGGGTTACTGATCATGAAGATAGGAAGAGAATATGAACGAGGCCAATGCTACCATGCTTTTAAATGATAAATAATAAATTGTTGTAATCCTTGGACGGAGAAGCATATCTTCGAGATTATTCAATTATTGCATCAGCTTAAGACAACCTCAGAAAAACTTCACATAAAAGTCGTTGGATTTTCATTACAGATATAAAATATTAAAATTAGGCCAGCTAATCGAGCATTTGTTTTAAAAAAAAAACTTAACTACACTTAAAAGTCATTGGATTTTCATTACAGATATAAAATATTAAAATTAGACCAGCTAATCGAGCATTTGTTTTTTTTAAAGAACATAAATATGCAGCAGCTCACCACCGATAGATGGAAAACAGTTATCAAAATATATTTTAAGTTCCACCGTATTAGCCAGCTGTCCATAATTTGCAATCAGAATCTGAAACCAGCCATCCACAAACTTGGTGGCTAGCCTGTTAAAGTCAGGATCTTTAAAATGATTGACGATTGTTATGTCTCTAGTCTTGAAGGGTTTTGGAAATCTTCTGCAAAAATTGATAACAAACTCTATCCTTTGTAAGTCTCCATAAGATCCAAATTGATAATGTTCTTAATTATAATTCAGATGATTCAAGATAGACTAAGTGTACAACTTCATATCTTGTAGCGCCTGTTTCGTTTGAGCTTCAATCGCCCTGAGAGTGGCCATTCCTAACATTATTCTTCGAGGCAGATTTTTTGTAAACCCAACGCTGCTATTACTGATTAGAATGATCCCATTAGCCCGGCCAATGAAAGTGATGGGGAAAAAAGAAACATTTGCAGCTATTTCATGACCTCCTTTAATCTCCATGAGATAAGAGACTTGCCTTGATTGCACAATTTTATATCAGGAACCTTATGCTAAGAGCTGGCTCGAAGTTAGGGTATTATTATTGCAAGACTCCGGAGGAAATTGTTGAAGGAGGTGGTGGAAGAATGGAGATGAAAGAATCCTCACAATTGCATAATCGAATAATTTTTTGTTTTTTTTGTTTTTTGTTTTTGGTTAGAAGGTTTTATATCAAATTTATAGGATCGCTTAGCTATTTTTCAAGAAAGAGATCGTCACTTTTCTAGCCGCATGAGCCAGATGAAGGATCAATCCTCACCTACACATCCAACCAGATAGGGAGATAGGC